>OX422209.1:556408005-556678005 GCA_949130495.1 Sambucus nigra
CGAGTCATTTTAATGGTGTATTAACACTTAAAAGAGGGCAATTATGTTTTAAGACCCGTTTAAGTTCCCCCACCCCTTTTTCTTTCTTCATTTATGTTAGAAGCCAAAGGAGAGAGAGAGAAGAGAGAGCTTGGGAGAAATGGAGAGAAAGAGAGAAAAATGGAGATTTGAGGTCGGATTTCGTTGCTACCGGAAGAGGATGAGACTACGAACCTCGAGGAAAGTTTCTTACTTGCTAGATGTGATTTAATGTGATAAATTGTATGTATAGTTAGGTTTTTGGAGATTTAAACCCTAAATGGGTATTTGGTGATTAAAGCCTTAAATCTTAGTTTTAAATTGACTTGAGGTTTATATATTAGTTTCTAGTTGTGTAGAAATGATTTGGCGTAAATTGTTGTTGTTGATGTTGGGAGAAATCAAAGATTTGGGCTTTTGAGATTTTAGGGTTCATACAACCCGTAATCCATAGTTGGGAATTCTGCAGGACCGAATCGATTCGACCTTGGGGGCGAATCGATTCGGATAAGGGACAGCTTACAGGTCTGGGCAAACCGAATCGGTTCGGGTTCAGAACGAATTGATTCGGCAATTACAGGAAGTCGGGTTTGCTCACCGAATCGATTCGGCCATTTAGGGGAATCAATTCGGCCCTAGGGGCGAATCGATTCGGTTCCCCTATTTTTGTGAGATTTTTCTTAGTTTGTTTTTAGCCCTTTTTCTTTCTAGGTCCGAGGTTTAGGACCCTTCCTTTAAGAAGTAATGAGAGTTCCTAGAGGGTTGTTGTGGGTAGACATTGTCCTAGGTTAAAGTGGGGACATTTGGGCTTACCCGAGGGCTAGTTTGTGTAGGTTAATGTCCGTAAGATATAGGAAGTTAACCTAAAAATAAATTGGAGATTAAATCTTGATGTTGGGGCTTTTGGGAGTCTATTATTGATGAAGACTCACTTTGATGGTTCATGACATTGCATGAACTTTCGGAGATTAGTTTGAGGTTAATGGTACTTCGGGTTTTAGGTCATTAATAAAATATGGCACTAAGAATAAGAAAGACATATGCTATTATGTAGTACTAAATGAATAAGTAAAAATGATTTTGAGAATTGTAAAAGTGGATGTTTTCAACATGGAAAAAGTAATGATTTTCATAAATGTTAATTTATGATTACACACCTTCCTAAATCGCTATCATAAGGGAAGTTGCGCGCGCATGGTGAAGCCCCACGGCTAATGAATGGGGGGTGGATATAGTCCCTAGGCCATATGGGAGTTTATTATACTGCGCTGGTTAGGAGATTCTGGGTGTGGTCTTGACTTTCCCGCAGGCATATGGCCGCTTCCCAACATTTGTTAGGTTCCCAGGTTGTCTTGTTTGATGGGCCCTGGAAGATGATAGCCATTTAGGGGCGCGTCCAGTGGGGGAACTTGGAGGGACGGTCCTAGATTTTGTTAAATCAATCCATGATAATGAATTGGCTTTAATTACAATTCCCGGATGGAAGAAGGGAAATGGGATATTCGATATATAGTTTGGCTTCGGATACATTTCCCGGATGGAAGAAGGGAGATGGAAGCATCTGGTATACAAAAGTATTTTTATGATAATAAAAATGACTTTTGGTTACACTTCCTGGATGGAAGAAGGGAAGTGGGATTTTATAAAAAAAAAAAGGATAAATCATTTTTATGATAATAAAGTTGCTTTAAAAATATATTTTCCTGGATGGAAGAAAGGAAATAAAATTGGTAAAGAAATTGTTGAAATGAGATTATTTGGTAAACATTTGATAAAATGTTGTACCATTTATATATATTCCTAAAGAAAGAAATAGGAATTATGCTTTTAGATGGTGAATGGATTTAGTTATGTTTCTTTGAGTAGATGTAGATGGTTTCCCATTTATGTATATATTAATTCTGTGCTGAGGGTCTAATTGGATCTCGACGATCAACCTTGCCTAAGTAGTAGTGTATCGGGGGGGTTCCTTATTTGGATTTTGCTTTGCGAGACACCCCAAGCACGAATAGGGCATAGTGTTGAGACTGGGGATAAGTTTAGCCCTTAGCACTATGTTAAAGGAAATTAAATTAGATGATTATATTCATCAATATTGTACTTAGGGTCTAATGGATCTCGATGATCAACCTTGCCTAAGTAGTAGTGTATCGGGGGGGTTCCTTGTTTGGATTTCATTTTGCGAGACACACCACGCACGAATAGGGCATAGTGTTGAGACTGGGGAGAAGTTAGCCCTTAGTACTTGGGTTAACTAGAGCATTCATTGATATTGCGCTAGGTTGCTTTTAGATTTGAGAGGTGAGAAATATATTGTTAATTGCGAGAGATTTACGCACTTAACTGTCATGCATTTTAGTCGCATGGGAATCATATCAAATCGGTCCCTGACCCGTCTATATTTCTTTGTTTCTACATATACCCTTTTCCGTACAGGTGCTCTACCGCATGGACACCCGTATTTACATTTCCATTCCAGTTGTCATGGAGCTACAACATATTGCGGATGTTGTAGGTTATTTGTATTAGACACTTCTTTCCATTGTACTCTGGTTATGTTCAGTTTATTTATTCAGGCGTGTGGCCCAAAGCATTGCACACATTTATTATAATGTAATATCTAATGTGTAATACTCGGTGTAATTATTTATATTGGTCTGTTCACCAACAGCTTATTCGGTTATCATTTATATATTGTCACTCTTTATTGTTGGTTTTTGATACCCACCGTTTTTGCAAATGGGATTGTCTAAATGTTTTTCTTTTACTTTCAAAATTTTAAATTTGACAGTCCGTTTTCTAAAATGATTGGTGGTTATCTCATGCTATTATTTTAATCGACAGTGATGCTGAGAATGGACCATCTATGATTCCTGTGACTATTAGAATATTGGGCTGGCCACCTATTATTTTAGTAATCGGGTTGTCACAGATGGTATCAGAGCATCAGGTTCTAGAGTCCTTAGGAATCTGTGCGGATGTATTATGCTTTCAGCGTTACTTCTGATTTGATATAGAGCCCTAAGATTAAGATCATTGATATCTCTTGTGAGGTTTCGTTCTCCTGCTATAATGAGAGAACCCCGAAAATCTTTTGCACATTCGTGTGAGACTAGTAAGTCGTCAGATGATGGGCATCAAGGGAGGTCGTTGTGAAGGCGTAACGAGATGGGATTACTAGGAGCTGCAAGTGGTAGTCGGGGATGAGGGCCGCTTTAGAGGTCGCTCCCTTTGTAGCATTGTCTTATATTTCTACCGTGACTACTAAGTACAGTAGGTATAGTTTTCCAAGTATCGCTGCCAGTAGAGAGTGGTGCTAAGCTTGGGGATTTCGAATGACGTTAATTTGTAGTTGAGAGATCCTTAACAAGGACAACATGTTGAAGTTCGGTTGGATAGAGGAGGTGCAATCTCATTAGGTGAGAACATATGGCCCATGATTTTTGGCCTAGAAAAGGGTATAGAAGTTCCCAGGTATAAAGATTGGAGGAAAATCTTTCACCCATTGGAGTAAGACTGAAATGGCGAATATGGTAGCCGCCTTATTTTGGGGGAACGGTAGGTCTCTCTAATAGAGAAACCCGACCGTGAATAAAGGGTGTTACGGTTAAGGAAGTTGTGCACCGAAATAAAATTGGTACAAGGTAGAAGGAGCCTTTCAAGGGAAACAATAGGCTCATAAGTAAGTGTTGTTAACACTTCTAGAGTAGTAATGTTCGTGAGACCCCATCGATGGACATCCACCCGGGGAAGACTCATTGAACTAAGTCCCGGAAGGCTAATAGATGGTTCTCTTTGCAAAGGAAGTTAATGGAACTACTCGTTTTGATCTTGTCTATTGAAGATAACCGACAAGGATGGGATGCCTAGTTGGGGCATGTATGGAAGTAGTTTGGTTCGAAAGACTAGAATAATGTGTCTTGGAACCATTAGTCGTGGCCAAATAGGTTGGCAAGTATGTTTGCGGGAATCCCACCTTAGTTAAAGGTGGTGTATTCCTTATATTAAGATGGTGTAGTATTATATTTACCCTATATTTGGGTGTGTATATCGAGCTTGTGGTAGTGTCGATATTATAATAGAAAGTATACTTATATGACTTCCATTAGAGGGAAGTTCTATATTTTCTTTCACTCGTTATGGGGCGAGTGATGATATGTGTGGTATGTGCTACTTGTATTATATGTAATATACGAGTAGAGATATTTTTAGTTGGTTGGGGCTATAGTAAGCAAATAAATTGCGAGGCTGTCCTATTTCTAGTTCTAGAAAGGAGCTAGTTGTTCTATAATATCTCTCATGGATACAGGTTGAGACTTTATGGAGGTGGTTTACGGTAGGTAGGTGGTTTCCATTCTTATTTGTTTTGCTTTGTTTGTTTTGTTTTATTATTTACGTGCTTTATTTGTGTATGATATTGCCTTCTCTCCACAACCAACAAGTTAAGGGGATTGTGTCGGAGGGGTTCCTTGTTTGGATTTCTCTTTGTGAGACACTCCGCGCATAAACCTTAACGACTTTGGGAGTGGAGAGATGTTGCATTTTTCTTTTCTTTTCTTTCCTTTTTCCTATTGTGTGAGTGTTGGGTTGGAAGGTTTAGCCAAGAATCACGTAATTGAGTGACTAAAGGGCTAAGTTGAAGTGCGAGATATGAGAACTGTGATAGTTTTCCCTCTGATCGATGTGGGGGAAGTCTGAGATATAAAAGTCGAATAGAGACTTATGATTATGCCTTAATGAGAAGGCCATTTATAAAGATGTGTATAAGTGTATATCGGGATAAAGTGTTTGTGGCATCTTACAGAAAGTAAATGCCTCAGTTGATTGATATGGTAAATCTTAAAAATAGAAGTGCATTATTAGAGTTACGAGTTAGGACTTTAGCGGTCCCGATCATGTGTCTTCGACCGTTACTTCTCGACGACCGACGATGTGAGGTAGTAATATAACGGGAGGGTTCCTTGTTTGGATTTCGCCTCGGCGAGACTTCCCACGCATGAACCCAAGCTAATGTTGGAAGTCGGGAAAGGTCTTGGACACTAGGGACATAATTAGTATAATACTTATACTACTAGATTAGGGTGTAGATCAACTTTAGGATTTTTAGGACGAAAGGCCCTTAGAGCATACGATATTTATTTTTAGGAAGGTAGTAGGGAGTTGACCACAATAGGTTTGTGGGTTAACTCTAAGCGAGATTAGGTCCCTAGAACAAAGAAGTATAGGATCTCGAGTGATTCGGAACGTCAAGCCGTAGATGGTGGGGCCTCTCGTAGATAGAGCGCTACGTTGGTAACTATCTTTCAGGGAGTTAAAAGGAGGAGTTGACTCTTACTCCTGCACTCGTGTTGTTAAGAATCAGAGTGGATTTAACGAACGAGTCTTTGCCAGGAATGGGAAGTATTAATACGGGAGCATGGACCCATTGTTTATGCATCTCACAGACTTAACCTTCGTGAGAAGTGTTATCCCCCGCTTGATTTTGAGTTCATAACGGTAGTATTTACCTTAAAGAATGAAGGCACTACTTCCTGGGAAGGAATTTGGTCTTTTCATGAGCAAGAAGTTGGAGTTCATGAAGGACTATCAATTGGATATTCCCTCTCGCTAAGGGGATGCGAATGGGAGTAGTGGCTTTTATGGATAGAACTTTCGTACAATAGTTCGGATTGTTTTTTATAAGTATGGGGCCGTGGGTGTGCCCTAGCGTAGTTGGCTGTGTGCCTTGCCTGTTCGTTGGAATGGAACCAACGAATAGTATATTTCTTGGACTTGGAGTGGTCCGGGAACATTTCCTTAATGATTGGGCTCATTGAGCCGTATAATTTCAAGGGCTCCGCTAATGCGAATAGGAGTAAGTAGTGTTGGGGTGAGCGATTACAAGTTAGTGTAGTTATCCCCTAGTAAGGGTGTAATGTATTTCGGGAAGTAAGGAAATTTGTGCCGAGATATGTAGGTATCTCCTTCCGTAGTAGAATGGTAGGATCGATAGTTCGTGAGGGACGATTTAGTGCTATGTTAGAGCACGATGTTGTGGACTAAGATCGAATAGTAATGACCTTAGTCTGAGTCCCATGGGGACGCCGCGCTGCCGAGGGGTTTGCTAGAATGATAGAACGATAGTTTAGTATAGTATACCTTTATATGGTTATACGTTGCGCCTGAATTTTGAGGGCAAAATTTCCCTCTAAGGGGGGTAATATGTAACAACCCAGGTTTTTGAGCGGCTATTTGATATTATTTTGCCCGATGGGCTAATTTTATAAAATAGGGGAAGTTGGAGTAAATATTATTTCCCGTGAGATTTAGGGATAATATTTATTATGTTTTGTCTATTTACCGTTATGAGAAGGTAAATAGCATTATATTATGATATATTACGTCGTTATATGTAGAACGACGATTATGGCCCATATTTATATTGGAGTATAATTAATAAAATAAAATAAAATTAGAGCATAAAATTTGTGCACATTTTCCCGAATGCCAAAATAGGAGGTGCGGTTGTTTTTAAAACAGTCGAGATAGTCGAAACAAGTGCCAAGTGGTATTTTTGAGTTTCGGGTACTTTTGGGGTGTTATGACTCAATTAAGTGATTACGAGTCATTTTAATGGTGTATTAACACTTAAAAGAGGGCAATTATGTTTTAAGACACGTTTAAGTTCCCCCACCCCTTTTTCTTTCTTCATTTGTGTTTTAAGCCAAAGGAGAGAGAGAGAGAGCTTGGGAGAAATGGAGAGAAAGAGAGAAAAATGGAGATTTGAGGCCGGATTTCGTTGCTACCGGAAGAGGATCCGAGACTACGAACCTCGACGCAAGTTTCTTACTTGCTAGATGTGATTTAATGTGATAAATTTCATGTATAGTTAGGTTTTTGGAGATTTAAACCCTAAATGGGTATTTGTTGATTTTGGTGATTAAAGCCTTAAATCTTAGTTTTAAATTGACTTGAGGTTTATATATTAGTTGCTAGTTGTGTACAAATGATTTGGTGTAAATTATTGTTATTGATGTTGGGAGAAATCAAAGATTTGGGGTTTTGAGATTTTAGGGTTAATACAACCCGTAACCCATACTTGGGAATTCTGCAGGACCGAAACGATTCGGCCCAAGGGGCGAATCGATTTGGATAAGGGACAGCTTACAGGTGTGGGCAAACCGAATCGGTTCGGGTTTGGACCGAATCAATTCGTCAATTACAGGGAGTCGGGTTTGCTCACCGAATTGATTCGGCCATTTAGGCGAATCGATTCGGCCCTAGGGGCGAATCGATTCGGTTCCCCTATTTTTGTGAGATTTTTCTTAGTTTGTTTTTAGCCCTTTTTCTTTCTAGGTCCGAGGTTTAGGACCCTTCCTTTAAGAAGTAATGAGAGTTCCTAGAGGGTTGTTGTGGGTAGACATTGTCCTAGGTTAAAGTGGGGACATTTGGGCTTACCCGAGGGCTAGTTTGTGTAGGTTAATGTCCGTAAGATATAGGAAGTTAACCTAAAAATAAATTGGAGATTAAATCTTGATGTTGGGACTTTTGGTAGTATATTATTGATGAAGACTCACTTTGATGGTTCATGACATTGCATGAACTTTTGGAGATTAGTTTGAGGTTAATGGTACTTCGGGTTTTAGGTCATTAATAAAATATGGCACTAAGAATAAGAAAGACATATGCTAATATGTAGTACTAAATGAATAAGTACAATAAATTTTGAGAATTGTAAAAGTGGATGTTTTCAACATGGAAAAAGTAATGATTTTCTTAAATGTTAATTTATGATTACACACCTCCCTAAATCGCTATCATAAGGGAAGTTGCGCGCGTGTGGTGAAGCCCCCTGGCTAATGAATGCAGGGTGGATATAGTCCCTAGGCCATATGGACGTTTATTATACTGCGCTGGTTAGGAGATTCTAGGTATGGTCTTGACTTTCCCGCAGTCATATGGCCGCTTCCCGACGTTTGTTAGGTTCCCAGGTTGTCTTGTTTGATGGCCCCTGGAAGATGATATCCATTTAGGGGCGCGTCCAGTGGGGAAACTTGGAGGTACGGTCTTAGATTTTGTTAAAGCAATCCATGATAATTAATTGGCTTTAATTACATTTCCCGGATGGAAGAAGGGAGATGGAAGCATATGGTATACAAAAGTATTTTTATGATAATAAAAATGACTTTTGGTTACACTTCCTGGATGGAAGAAGGGAAGTGGGATTTCATAAAAAAAGGATAAAGCATTTTTATGATAATAAAACTTGCTTTAAAAATGTATTTTCCTGGATGGAAGAAAGGAAATAAAATTGGTAAAGAAATTGTTGAAATGAGATTATTTAGTAAACATTTGATAAAATGTTGTACCATTTATATATATTCCTAAAGAAAGAAATAGGAATTATGCTTTTAGATGGTGAATTGATTTAGTTATGTTTCTTTGAGTAGATGTAGATGGTTTCCCATTTATGTATATATTAATTCTGTGCTGAGGGTCTAATTGGATCTCAACGATCAACCTTGCCTAAGTAGTAGTGTATCGGGGGGGTTCCTTATTTGGATTTGGCTTTGCGAGACACCCCACGCACGAATAGGGCATAGTGTTGAGATTGGGGAGAAGTTTATCCCTTGGCACTATGTTAAAGGAAATTAAATTAGATGATTATATTCATCAATATTGTACTTAGGGTCTAATGGATCTCGATGATCAACCTTTCCTAAGTAGTAGTGTATCTGGGGGGTTCCATGTTTGGATTTCGCTTTGCGAGACACCCCATGCACGAATAGGGCATAGTGTTGAGATTGGGGAGAAGTTAGCCCTTAGTACTTGGGTCAACTAGAGCATTCATTGATATTGCGCTAGGTTGCTTTTAGATTTGAGAGGTGAGAAATATATTGTTAATTGCGAGAGATTTACGCACTTAACTGTCATGCATTTTAGTCACATGGGAATCATATCAAACCAGGCCCTGACCCGTCTATATTTCTTTGTTTCTGCATATACCCTTTGCCGTACAGGTGCTCTACCGCATGGACATCCGTATTTATATTTCCATTCCGGTTGTCAGGGAGATGCGACATATTGTGGATGTTGTAGGTTATTTGTATTAGACACTTCTTTCTAATGTACTCTAGTTATGTTCAGTTTATTTATTCGGGCGTGTGGCCTAAAGCATTGCACACATTTATTATAATGTAATATCTAATGTGTATTACTCGGTGTAATTATTTGTATTGGTCTGTTCACCGACAGCTTATTCGGTGCTTATTTATATATTGTCACTCTTTATTGTTGGTTTTTGATACCCACCGTTTTTGCAAATGGGATTGTCTAAATGTTTTTCTTTTACTTTCAAAATTTTAAATTTGACAGTCCGTTTTCTAAAATGATTGGTGCTTATCTCATACTATTATTTTAATCGACAGTGATGCTGAGAATGGACCATCTATGATTCCTGTGATTATTAGAGTATTGGGCTGGCCACCTATTAGTTTTGTAGGCGGGTTGTCACACTAGGCATCTGTTACCTGATAGGAGGGTGCGTCCTAGACGATTTGAGATAGGTGTTCCTAGGCTCGTGTTTGTTTACACCCTTTGCAAGAAGAGAAAATACCTTAGGGAATTCTGTTTTAAGTTGGGTAGTGCGTCACATAGAGTTTTGCCACATGTTCGCACACAAGCACCCACACATGATACTTTGCCTGCTCCGGGAGATTACATGGGAGAGTTTATACATATTCGAGGGAAAGTTTAGTTTTTAGTCAAAACTTCACATAATTTTATGGATGTTTTTCAAAGGATGTAACCACCTTTGGAAAACTCCTCTGCACCTAACGGTTGAGGTTTAGACATGTTTGCTAGCATAGGATGATTTTCATGATGATATTGTATGCCTATTGCTACTGTGTACCACTTTTGTATTTATTTTTACCATTTTTTATTTATTTTTTGAAAAAAAAAAAAAGATTTTTGTTTTTGAAAAATTTTGGAAAAATTCAAAAAGATTTTCTATTCTTTTGATAAAAATTGAAAAAGCCAAAAAGATTTTATTTTGATAAAATTTTTGGAAAAGACAAAAAGATTTTTGTATTTGGTTTTACACCGTTTATGGATGGACATTTAGGATGACCAAGTCACAACATCATTCCATATCCATGTGACTTTTTTATAATGTTTTGAGATAATACATCATTTCATCCATGTGCTTTATAATAATTGGAGTCATTAAGATGCGATTTGAGATTACTTTCTACATGTTTGATTCTTAGTCTCCCTTAATGCACACTTTCATGGATTTATTTAATTATTGTGCTTGTCTATCACATATTGGTCGAGGTGTTTTCATCTCAATAATGTCTTTAAAACAAACCAAATGCGATAAAACTTGACAATGAAACTAGTGCATGTACGAACCGTTGCCTGTGAAAAATTTGTTTAATATTTGAAAAAATGATGAGTGAACATGGGGAAGGTCTAGGAAAGGAACACATATCCTTTTCGATTAAGCCACCGTTTAAATCGGACAAAAAAAAGTGTGGTGTTGTAAAAAGTAGCCAAGGTTCAAAGAGGTTGAAAAGTGCCCGAAAAAACTAAGGCAATAAAATATAAATATGCCAAAAAGGGGCTATTAGGATTTAGATCACATTGATAGAAAAATAAAAGCATTATTATTTCTAAGGGTCTTTGGTTGGAAATAAATCAACGTGTTTGTACGTCCTGACAAAGTCTTGAAAACGCATTACATAGTTTTAGACGTCGTTAGTGTAGAAATCGTTTTAGACTTTGATGTATTGATTAAATTGAGTCAATGTCATTTGAATTCAACAATTTTTACACCTAAGGATGATTTTGAGTTCATTCGTTGGGAGTTTTCATATTCATCGTGCACGTATGATATGTATGTTTGAGTTGATTTACGTATTGAATTTGTTCACACCCACTCATTCCATTTCCACGATTTGGTTATCTTGGTATAATTTCATGGTGTGTGTTTTTTTTGCAAAAACTTTGCCTGAAAAAAATTAAAAATCAAAAAGAGATTGTGAATGCTTTCGAGTTTATCCTTGCATGACCGTTTACTTTTCGTCACACTCCATGATTATATTTGGTTTATTCTTTTCCTTGTCTATTTCGAACAAATAAAAGGGGGGAGAACGAATTATGGATTACGGGGGAGTTAGAGTTTGATTTATGGATGAGATTTGATTTGATTGGATCATTATTTGATTTACTTAATTTGATTCATGTTTATCTCATTTCAAACTCGATACGTCACGAAGGTATTTGCTTTGTTCATTATGTGTAGGACTTTGATGATTATTTGGAGAGCACACAAAAGAGGCGCAAGGAAAGCCAAGAGATTTAAAGTGAAGATGTTTGAAAAGATGTTGAAGTTTTTTGAAGATTTTGAAGACTTACATTTTTTTTATACTTTTTCTCTTAGGAGTTGCATCGGAGGGTATTATATTTGTATAGGATTTTTGTTTTGATAATTCGGGTATTTTTATTCTGTACCGGCATAGACATAGGGAAAGATTTGTAAGGACATACTTTTCATAGTCCGTACATTACATAAAGTATGTTGTATACCACTACAACCATCGACAGAAGTTCATGTTCATTTGTTCAAGACGACGGATCCGAATTTCAAGCACTTTAACAAGTGCACAACATGAGGTAAAATTTCACATAGAATGTGTTTAAGTTTCATAAATGGTTTACATTTACATTTGGATATTTTTCAAAACTGATTTTAAACAAAATGAGGCATTTTTTCTTAGTCAAAATTTTTTTTTTCAAGACTTGTAGGCGAGCGTTTGAAAATAAAATTTTGTCATTCATATCATTCAAAAGACAAGGCAATGTCATTCAAATGGCTGGTTTTAATGACAGGTAATGTCATTTGAAGGGTCATTAGATAGCTGCTTCAAACGAACCCATATTGTTTTGTCTTTTCAATGTCGTTTGTAAGGTCAATAGTAACGACATGAGATGTCATTCAACCGACATGAAAATATCGTGTGAAGTCGTTTGAACGACCTGCGCGCCTCAAAAATTTATTTTAGCTATAAATACCTGCTTTGGAGACCTATTTCATTAAGACTTTTTGCAAAACGAAACTGCATCTTGGTTATTTGAAGACCCAAAACGTCTAAAAGGCTAGGTACAAAAAAGGAAAAGATAGAAAAAATCACACCAAACCAAACCCATTAACGAAACCGAACCCATGGAGTGAACCTCTTGGGTAAAGTGAACCGATTCACCCTAAAACTGAATCGGTTTGTTTTGGGTACTGTTTTGGCGCTCTAAATATGATTAAAACTTTTTCTTTTCGTATTTTTTACCCCAAAACTTTGCTCAATCTTAAAAGTGATGTATCTTCTTCATCGGGACTCGGAATGAGGTGTTGTTTCTTTTTATGTTCTCGTGAACTCGAGGTCTACATTTTCATGTTAGGACCGTCTTTGGGTTCCATCTTTAAAATGGTCAATTTTCCCTTCACTGTCCTTTCTTTCTTTTTATTTTTCATTTTGCATTATTCTCTTCCATTCACTTGCACGACTTACCTGTAAAACACATGGAATATATAACATACAAGAAACATTTGTCGAAAAGGTTAGTTTCAATTAATATTAGCTAAGTCCGGAATAAATGCAGTGTTCGGGACTGTAAATTGCCAAAGTTTGACGGATAATTATGGAATAATGATGACAAATGAGTGTGTTGTGTTGATATGTTAACTGTACCCGAATATGTGCAGGAATAATGGAAAGGTTATCTGGTTATAGTGGTGTCACATCAATAATGTAATTAAAACTTAAAAATAATTGTGACTATAATTATGCTTGAGAAAATAATTGAAATAAGTTAAATTAAAGGAGTGTGATCCAATTAAATGTTGAAATAAACATAATTGGATTTGAGTAGTGGGGTGTCTTAGCTTATGTGGGTGGTGAGTATTATTTTACTTTTATTTCATTCTCATGATGTTAATTCTTAATTTAAAGTATCCAATTGTGATATTTATCGCTTATAATTCTTATGAATCAATTCATGGATCCTATTTAGGAAGAGTAGCTGGTATTCCCACGGTAGGCTCTGAACCATTGCATTGATTAACATTTCTTGTTAGGTTGTTGGGTAGCCATTTTGTATTGGAGATTAGTGGGATTTTTATCTGTGCATTTATTGTATCACTTGGGTTTAGTTTTTATTTCCAAACGTTAAATTATTAGACAGTTGATTTGGGATTTTGTGGGTCACTCGACTCTATATACGACTTTTCAGTTGGAGAGATTTTATTGTAGTTCACTCTTTTATTCTATTTGAAGATTGATTTATTGGAGTTAGCATAGTGATGTGTTTATTTATTTTTTGTGGATGTTTTAATTTGTTAGATTTTTTTAATTATCACTTGCGGAAAAAGTCTTAAATGTCTTATAATTATGTCACATGCTAGACGTGAATCGATAACGGGCCCTGATCACCTCCAATTCCAAACTATGCAGGGTGTTACAATAGGTACAAAATATGGCAATTATAATATAATTGAATTATAATTCGACCATTTAATCAACCAATTACAAATTTGAAAATTCCCATTCCATAACAGGCATAAGAATCCCCAATTTAATCCAATAAATGTTTTGTCCTAAAATCTATATGTATTCATCTAATCAATCTTTAACTAACAATATAAATGATGACCCTCACAATATCATGATAAATATTTATTTAATCCATTATATTAAATATAATTTAACCAAATTGCATATTTGAGATATGAACCCTAGTTTAGCATTTAGACTCCAATGGGAGTTTCCTAGTAATTTTAACATATAATCTCATTTCCAAATTTTAGATTTATCAACCTAAGATTTTCTCTTGGATAATTATGTCAATTAAATGAATCTTAATATAAATTATTATAATCATATTTTGAGAAATATAAGAATAATTGCCTTGGTTGGTTAAAGATGAAATCCAATTTGATGGGAATGGCATTCAATTAATCTTTCTTCACTCTTACTTCCTTAATCTATTAAACTTATTTTTCAAGTTGCCTCCTAATCCTATCTCTCTCTATCTAACTTCTCAAGTTAGGTTTAGGGTTTATATTAAACATATTTTAAGAGGTTTATGCTAACCTAACCTCATGTATTTACTACTGGGAATCGATATACGCGAAATAAAAAAATGTAGCCCTTTAATCTTCGATTAATCATACAAAAGAAAAGAAAAAATAAAAAAATAGGTTTGAAAAATAAATCTATGGTTTCAAATACAATACCTTTGCGTATACAGTTGAAATTTTGATGTAGAAAAAGGTATTTGTCGATGAACTGGGGAAAACTTCTTTCTGTCCTCCAAAAACTTGTTATAATACTTGGATCTTTTAGTATATGATCCACCCAAATTTAGGTAGTGTGCGGGAACTCTTTAAATAAAAAGTCTTATTTTTTAGTGATATATGGTCATCTCTCTCTCTTGGCCTCTTCACAAAAATGTGAATAGTGTTTTCTATCCTCCCTCTAAAACCCTAATAATGAATTATGCCGCTTTAACCAATATATGCAAGTTTAAGTGGTGAGCTTCGGCCAAACTGGGTTTCTTGAGAATTTGACCTAAATACTTGGGTATATGGATTATATTAGGAACCCAAGACAAATAAATAAATTAGCTTCCAAATAAATACTCATAAATCTCAACTTACAACCCCATAATTTATTTTGTTTTTTTATTTAATCATAATTAATTCCATTAAATAATTATGAATGCACTTTAATTTAATTAGATAAAAAATCACTCAGATTTTGGTTTTATTTATAAAGTTTATTATGTTTCATAATATGATTTCTCGTATTAAGTTTTTGATACCAGCTTGGTTAAATCAGTTTGTTGTTAATTTAATTTAACCAACATTTATTCAATTCCTTGATTCTCAAACTTAACTTATTTGCTACTCCACTAAATTATAAAATATTCCATTGATCATGTTTTAACTGGTGAAACAAATCTTATAACTCTATAGAGTGGGTATCGCAATCTAAGGTATCCCCGGGATGAGGATTCTTCTGAATTATTATGTCAAACCTACATACACAAGTGTTTCCAAATTTCTGAGTATCCATTGACCAGATATAAAATTGAATCACACCCATAACAATCAAAGTGACAATTGTGCAAGCATTCCAATCCTCATAATTCTTGGGATTAATTTATGCACCTATTGAAAATGGTGTGAGATTACCTAAGTCTAATCATCATAGACCATAGACTTAAAATTTCATAGGTGGTCTCGTCCAATGCATTCCTAAATGCACCAATCACAATCCTCCTTCGAATTATCAAACAAATTCTCAAACTTTCAACTAGGTTTAAGTAGTTTAAGATAAACTACTAGGATTGAAACACAATCATTTTATAGTATGTTAACTTCCTATCTAGGTTGTGAACATTTTGATAATACTACAACCAAAAATTTGATCTCCTGCAATCAAGCCAAACCCAAGTCACCGAAATTCCTACTAAGTTTTATTGACCGACATATACAAAATAATAAATTTAATGAACATAAATATAATTCATTCTCACAAACATGATTCTTGTTTCAAAATGAACTAGACAAACCTTTTATTAATAAATAAAAATGTCTTTGCATGGTTTTAAATAAAACTCCAACATTTACCTTGTTAATCTCGTAAGTCCCCTTAAACTTTGTTTTAACTCCATTTAATGGGCACCAAAACTATATGAAAATGCTTATATTCATGGTCCCAAATCTTCATCTTTTAACACAATCTAGGCTTCTAAACAAGTCCAACCCACAAATGAATCCTATAGCATAACATACTTTGTTTCGTTATTTTAATCTCATGATTTAGTGCAAAAACTATTGAATTTTATTTAACCAATTATTTAAAGTTTCACAATTAATTACTTTTTTACTTATTTACTCAAATTATATTAATTAATTAATTAAATTACATGGGATATTACATTAAGCCATTCACGTCTTGTTTCTTAGACAAATGGAAGGATACTTGGTCCTTCCATCATATATAAATGCGGAATTAGATTACTAATAAACTGAAGGACATATGAACCTTTATACCGATCATGACTAAGGATTTGGATCGTGGTCAATATTCCTTGGTGATGATGGTCTAAATGTTCCCCTTATAGTCTTTTAACTGAGTGGGATTCATGATTGACACTTTTCTTAGCGTATCGGCCAAAGTCATTTAAGGATCTAACCTTAATTCGAGAGGACCACTAGGAGCAAACAGGCCATGAGTGGTCAGGATCGGCGTAGTTGTTTGTTGATTAGTCAAAATTTGTCCTTTTTGATGTTTAATTGTATCCAAGAAGATGTCCTGATCTTGAGTTTTACTTCCAACTTTTGGGGTATTAGAAGACTATTTCGACATTCAACCGTGAATTTCATTTATCATTATCAAACTATTATAATTGGAAAACTCATAAGTGACCTGGTTCATGCAGTAATGCGCATTATTTTAAGCATCGGTCTTTAGGCTTTCCACATTTCATGGTCTACAGCGAACCCGACCTTCGTGGTTATTGAGGTCTTACATTCTCAGTCATTGAGGTCTTACATTCCTATCTTACATTCTCGATCATTGAGGTCTTACATTCCTGGTTTGGATTTTCATCTACTAAGTTTCCTTCTAACGTACGAACTCCCCGACTCTAAAGCTTTGGTGTCTGGCCCCAACAGTTCTAATAATTGGCGGCATTAATTTATATAGCCTCTATGTGGAGATCATCTAGCTCTCTTCTTTCGTCCAAAAGGTCCATATTTTTCCTCATAAATATATCGTTGATTTGGAGCTCAAATTTTCTTACCCACGAGGTTAGGACATCAAATTCAATAGAGACGATTACTTTTGTGTTGTAAACGATGGCGAACTGGGTTTCTTCGGCCAATGCTCAAGTCATTGTGATATTTGTCTTGAGTAGACAGCCCACCATTTACTCTTTGACTTGTCTAGCTTGTTTTTTAGTCCACGCAGTATGATGTGGTTCATCAGCTCCACGTGATCGGTTCATGGGGGATGCATAAGACGTGAGAAAAAATCCTTGATTATGAATTGGTCTCACGTGGCATCAACATGTGCATTTTAAAATTATATAATATTGTTAGTGATAATGGAATAGGCATCGTGTATCTCTTGATTATCATCTTTCATATTAATGATCTTACCTTATTCTCCGTGATCCAATCAAGTGGTTCAGCTCCCACAAACTTTGTGAATTAACATATAGCCACCAGAAGGAACTTTCACTAACCACGATTTGTTGGTAATGGTCGTAGTATGTCCATTACCCACATGGCCAAAGGCTACCGAACAAAAATGGGTAAGAGTTCTCTGAGAATTTTTTTAATGAAGTTTATCATGATTTGGCATTTGTTATATCACCATACATATTCTTCAACACTTTTAGTTTAGCGTGCGCTGTGTTAAACAAAATTTGCCCAAACATTCCTCTCATAACATAGTTTTTTCTTCAATCGGGTGAACATATCTAAGGATGGATCATTTTTATCCCATTCGGTACATAGTTCATCATAATGGAGATATTTGAGGGCTTCATTTTCACTTTATAGCTTATAAATTACTTTAGGAATTGCGACTTCCATGAAGTATGGAACAAACTTTTATTTCCATCTTGGCAATGATCGGTTATTTTAGAAATCTGACCAAGTGATTCCTTCATAAGAAGATGTCAATATATTCAGTTCGTCGTCTTCGAAGTTTTTTTCCCTTGGAATATTTTTAATCACGACGGATCTTAAGCATTAATTTAGTGCTTAATTTTTTTTAAATAGGCGGACATTCTCTTTCCCTTAGCCTCATATTCTCCAAATATATGGTCTATAGACACCTAGGAGTTGTGAATTAAATAAACCAACCAAACATCGATGATCAAGCCCTCATACTCTATATTATTGTTTAAAACCTTAAAGTTGAATCACGGGTCCTATTCGACGCAAGTCCATTCAGGTATTTTTAATATAAGTTTGGGCCCACTCCTATATTTTTTAAACGGCCTGTGCATATGAAACTTCCATATAGGCATTCGATAATCCATATCTTTAGATTACTCATCCTCTACTAAACATCATTAATTATACTAAGAAATGTCCAACAACTTTCCTTTTATGTCCACCTCAGGTTAATACTCAAGGTCGAACTCCCCTAACTCCACCAACCACTTGATGAATTGCCCTAAAAATTATATCTTGTGAAACACTTGATACAAACCGTGGTCAGTGAGAACCAAAATTGTGTGGGCATGTAAGTATGATCTTAGTATTGGGTGGAGATAATAAGCCTGAACCTCAATTTTTTTATCCACGGATACTTAGACTATAGTCCTCTAAATGTTCTTTTGACATAGTTCACCAGCCTTTGGATTCCCAAACCATCCTAATTTATAGCAGAGCAAACTGTTAAGATGATACTTCTATATATAGGTATACATCTTCAATCGGAACTAGTTATGACTAGAGTGGTGCTTCAACTACGTATCACTTGAGTACTTTAAATGCTTGCTCACATCAATCTGTCCAAATGAATAACTTCTTTAATGTTTTGAATGCATTTATTGATCACTTGATAGACAAGCAGTTGAGTGTTTTGATCATTCCCATGAGAGAATATAGTTCATTGACCATCTTTATACTCCTTATATCCACTGTAGGTTGGATATTTTTATTATTAGAGTTTATCCCTCAGCTCGTAACTGTAAGCTTTAAAAAATTTCCAAAGGATACCCCGAATGAACACTTCTAGGATTTATTATCATCCAATATTTATTAAGAGTTCTTAAAAGTGTTCTGCAGATCCGTTATGTGATCATGCTTCCTTAGGATATTCATGAGCATATTATCCATGTATAGCTCCATGGTTTGTCATTAAAAAACATAGAATTTGTAAACCTTAGTTACAGTGCACCTACATTCTTCAACCCAATTGACATGACTCAATAGAAATGCATCCCTCTGTAAGTAACCAATTAAGTATTCTCTTTATCACTTGGGTACATACGTATATGGTTGTACATTGACTACACATCCATGAACGAGAGGATCTCATTCACTGTATCATGTCCACATGGTCTTATATATCCATTAGTATTAATAATAGCCCATAGGGAAAGACTCATTCAGGATTGAGTAGTTAAGACATACCCTACACTTCCCATTAAGTTTTTATGCCATAATAATGTTGTAAAGACATTCATGATATGCCCTCCTAAACAAACTAATTATCCAATAAATTGCCTAATTCAATATGTGCTGCTTATTTACGCTCTCATGTGAACACCCATTTCTTATCCTTAATCGGCTTAAAATTTGGGTAATTTTAAGTCGATGAGTGGATGTTGAGGCATTTATGTCTAGAATGTCCTCATAGATCCATGCGAAAGTCTTGTGATAGTGATAGAAGAATGACATGACCTCATCTTTGAGTTTTGTATTAAATCATTACCTTGTGTACACCACAATCTCTGGTTAGTTTTTGTATAATAAGATAGGGAATATGTCTTCAACCAACCAGTGATCCCCTTTTAGGATCATCTTTGGGATCAAGTATGTTGATGATTAATGCCTCATTTTTCTTCTTAAAGGAGGTGAAGTATAAAAGTATAGATCTTGATTATCTTCCACATATCATTCCCATTCCATTCTAAGTAGTGAATCAAAGGGAACGAGACTTAATTGAGATCTGTATATCTTTCTTAGTTGGTTTTCCCGATCAGGACATTATAGGTTGAAGGCGCTCATATGATCAAAAATTCCACTTGTAAGGTTACCAACTTGGGGCTCTTAGCCATCGAGTGAAAGTTTAATTGCCCGATCCGGCCTCTTTGTTGTGCTTGGGGCACTTTCTACTATTAAGGCCTTTTAAACCGCACTTTATTTTTCTCCAATCTACATTTGATTCCTTATATCGGGGGGCTTTTTCCTCATATGGAAAGAGGCAACTGTTAAACGTGTCCTTATCATGAATGTGTTTTTCCAACTTTCTTCATTAGGTTTGTCATTTTGGTTGGCGGGCTCTTGGAGAATGAGTATATCTTTTTTTTGTAGTCTCCTCAAGAAGGTTTTGGCAGATACTCTCTCATCCAAGTGATCAGTCTTGAGGAGTTCGTCATTAAAATGCTTAATGAACTCCCTTAGGTATTTTTCCTTATTTTGCAAAATGTTGCAAGGTAGTTTATAGTATTACTATGTACACAACTACTAATAAAGTGACGGACAAATAAGTTATATAAATCATCAATGCATGTCACCAAGTAGGTGGGATGTCTTTTGAACCACATTCCCGCCAACCACTTAAGCATGGTATATGACTCCCTACATTTGATGTGGTTCGATCTTACCATAAATTCCATGTAGGCCTCATGGTCATTTTTACGATCGCGGGTATCTAACATAGAGTCAAAGGCATCCATCCAAGGGCATTTGAAATTCAATGTCATAGGGTTGTCCAGGATGTCACGGTTGAAGAGAGAAACCTAACCAAAATATTTTTTATTGGATTAGTCAATTAGAGGCTTGATCCTTTAGAGTACGGAGTTGAAATAGTATAGGAGACGGCCACTAGTGGCGGAGGGGATAAAAAGGAGATCTTTGCCATTTTATCGGTGACTTGTACTGGCTCGTGAGGAAAAAAAGTGTCTCGGTCCGCTTGTGACCCTCCCCTACTGGTTAGAGATGTGTTTGGTACAAGTGGTGTTTGTTGCATCTGGGGAAGAATTTGTTTAAGTTCCTCCTATAGGACTCCAAGTTGTTTGAGAAGGTTGTTAAAGGATTAGTTCACCTAGTGTCGATTTTGGCTTAACATTATGTTAATTCCCATAGACAACGCTAAATATGTTGGAGAGAAAATTATAACCTTAAATTTATACCCAAACTTTGGAAAAGCGCATAAGTAAATTGACAACAAATACATGTTGGCTTACGTCCATGGGGAAAAGGGAAGGGAGGAGTATTACTTTGGTTAAAGGAGATAATAAGGTATTTTTTGTTTATATACTCATCATGGCCTACTTTAATCCCATGTTGTCTTTTTATACTACCATACATCCATTTTACATTATGTATCCACTAACTACCGAAATAGTGATTCACGAATGTGGTTGGCAACATGTCAACCTGAAAGGCATCTCAGCTAGCCATCTTCTCTTGGCGAATATGTAAGAGGTTTTTATTAACCAAGTGGACTTGGAGAACGTGCATAGTGTGGTTACAGTGTGCTACTTATTAGTTATCTAGTATACAGAGTCAATATCCGTATATCCTTGGCAGAATCACATTTTGTTTAATCGGTTGGATATAATGAACACCTATAAAGGGTCTCTAAACTCCTATTCTTCACTCATTCTCTCGGGTTTGTCTAAGCCATCCATTGTGGTTTTTCTTTCAGCACGAAAATCCCCTCGTCACGTGTATTTAGAGAACATATATAAATGTAAGATTTTAGTGAAGAAAAAGATTAGAGTATATGAATACGTACTTTTGCACTATACCTTGTATATGTATATACAACACTGGACATTGCTCACCCCATTCTCATAAAACCCCATAGAACTTCTCGGATCATTAAATTTTGAGAATCACTAAAATGCAAAGTACTCCTACGTTTGGTCTCCCTGACTCACTAGGTCCTTGGGAGTTCCTCACACATATATTAATGCTTATTATATTTTTTGTAAATGAAAATCTCGTGCTTACTCGATAATTGATTAATTAATAAAATGAAGTAGAAATTTAATAGGTTATATTATACTTTTCACAAACGTGGTCGGTTTGGGTGTAGTCAACCCATAGGTGGCCTAATATACGTGCAGACGGACGCGCGTGCGCGTGGACCTTTGACCGAAAGTCAACCCGTGCATAGCTTAGGCCATCTCCCCTTCAAAGAGTTGGGATACCACAAGACAAGGCATCCAAGCCTTAGTCCATCATTTGGGTTATATTAACTCATCATTTTTCCACTACTCTTCCAATGTGGGACAAGAGTTAAATATACCCAATACATTAACTTTCATTGTTTTGTGAGTCACTTTGGGGACATATTTATCATTCATAACTTAATGAAATTGGACACGTGAATATACTACATTAATCTCCTTGCGGAAGAGAACGCGTTCGTATATTGTCCCACAATAATCGTAGTGTGGGTCCTACCTTAATTTGAGTTCAAGTTGCTCAAAATTCTGTCCAGGAAACTCTGGACAGCTTTCTAAGTTCAATTTTTCCAACAGGATCACCTCATTCACCATTTATAACTTTGTTTTGGAGATCTCAACATATGAAGTACTTGGGCCAAATGTATGGTCTCTCTATTCTTTTAATATCATAATAAAAGGTTTACAACACTTCTATTTTTTGTCAATTTATTCATTATGACTTCATTTCATCGCGATGAGGTCTTCTTGATTTCGCTACCAGTTCGCAAAGTAAATTATCAGTTTTTGGTAATCTCGCCTTGAAGGAAGATAACTGAAAACCTTTTCTCCAATTACTCAGTCACTCTACCCGTAAAAGAGTTTTGATCCAATCACCTGACATTTGTAGGATGGGTTCCCTAACCATTGAATTACCAGTTCATATGCTCTTTTATGGAGATATTGTAAACTAAGACGACATAAACTTCAATAAAGTAGTGATGGGTTCGTTTGTAAGATCGAAGGGCATTATTTCAAATTTGAAGTGACCATTGCGAGCCCTAAAAGGTTTTTTTATGAACGTTTTCCAAATTTGTTCTGATTTGATGATAACCAAAGATGATGTTTTGCTTAAAAGTTATCCGAAGTACACAGAACTTGCCCAGTAAGTCTTCTTTTTAGCTATCACAATGGAAGCAAAGTGGTTATGACTTGCTTAAATACTCGGGTATCATCCCGAATCCCTTGATGTTGACCTGTCACTCAGGCAGTATCTCAAACCCCGGAACCAGCCCAGGGATCCACACATGTAACCTGGTGATTATGGCTCCTTTTGGGGAAACCCTTTTGGTTCCCCGAACACAGCACGAAACCATTTAGGTAAATCAACAGTAAGTAGCTGGTCAATAAAACTTCGTACTATCCATATTGCAAACACTTGATTGTTCACTGTAATACTCTCAAATCTGCCTCAAAAACCCTTCATAGTCTAGCTAAATTTTAGAAATGTAGCTTTCTCCTTCCAGTCACAATCACAAATGCGCTCTCACAAGAAATGAGGAAGAAAAGGAAAAAGGTCCTCGGTCGATGAGCGTGGTAGAAGGCATTTTCTTCATGAACAGCAATGGTCGAACTTAATGTGAACATATAGGTCATGATGGATTGTTTATAGATATTGACTGCCACCAATTGTGATACTTTAAAAAGAATTAACAGATACATTTATTTAGAATTACACAAACAAGCTATATCAGAAAAACAGTTTTTAATGAGAAAATTGAGTAGCAACCAATTCCTGCAACAAACACCAAAGATCCTTCTATCCTACATTACCAAAACTTCACACTACTGATCTCACTATGATTACATTGACTCCCATTTTAACTTCCTTCCGATGGGCACAGAACCCATTGTTTATTTTGATTTTCAAATGACAAAAATACAAAAGGTATATTGGGATCAGTTGCACAGTCTAGACAAGCATCAATAATCCATGCCACCCATGCCGCCGCCCATTGCTGGAACTTCCTTCTCATCCTTGGGCAGCTCAACCACAATAGCTTCTGTTGTCGTCATCAAAGAAGACACGCTGCTCACAATGGAACATAGATGCACACCAAATTAGTAACATAAAATGCACAACCCAATTACATTATCTTTCAATTCAGTATCTTACATTTCTTGTAATTTCTAATCCGGGTCTTTAATTCATTTCAACACTTCCATTTACAGCAATTTTAATTATCGTTCAGGTCTTGCATTCAATTTCGTCATTTCATAAGCCTTTAGATTTAGGAATCATCTTCATTGAGGATTACATGATTATATAGCGTAAAATTCATTACGTTCTTATACAAATATGTTTTCAACTCAGATTGATGAAAGTACTTTTCAACAGTTTACTTTTTACCGAAGTAAACAGCTAAACATATTCACCCTGATCAAACAAAGCCTAAAATAGGTTGATTTAGCTCACCTTGCTGCATCAACTAATGCTGTTCTGATTACTTTCAATGGGTCCACAATTCCAGCTTTCACCATATCTACATATTCACCTGGTTGTACAAAAGAATTTTACGGTTAACCAATTTTATCTCGAGTGAGAATGAAATGTCCCATAAATTGGTTTAAGAGGGAGGACATCTAAAATTTTACCTTTGGCTGCATCATACCCTATATCAGGGTTTTCCATCTCCAAAAGCTTGCCAACAACAACAGCTCCTTCTACTCCGGCATTTGAGGCAATTGTATGCACTGGTGTCTGGAATTAGAAGTTAATATTTAGGGTCAGTAAATAATATATAAGTGCTCCGAAGAGGCCTCCTTCATTCAAAATAACAAAACATGTTAAACTGAAACGAAAGTTGATTCTTTAGCCACAAGTTGCTTAGTGCTTTCAAAACTACATTAACAAATAAGAATAAAATGCAAGAAACCCCCCAACTATCACACTCCTTCGACTATTAATTTCGAAGAACAAACAAAATCCATTCAAGTTGTTAACAACTTTATCCTCAGCCATCGATAAAAAAAGTTCTTAGCAGCGCATTTGAATAATATAAAAGAGGGTATTCATAAGTTCCAATGCCAAGGGGTCTCTGTATTCTGATCGATAGTTTAGAGTGTTTCTTATCCTTTTTATTGATGGCTAGGGATAAAATGCAATCATATATATCCTTTCATATTTTTGTGCAACTTTTATTGACCTAAGACATAGATGGACCACTGACCTTCAGGGCATTCTGAATAATCTGAATTCCGATCTTCTGGTCAAAGTTGGCTGTTGACAACTTTTCTAACTCTTTTGATGCATAAAGAAGAGCAACGCCTCCACCTGCATAATAATAAATAGATAATATATAAAAATCTGCTAACCGATTCTTCCTTTTACCAGATCATGCAGGAGAGGTGTACAAAAATTACCAGGAACAATTCCTTCTTCCACAGCTGCCTTTGTGGCATTTAGAGCATCTGTAACTCTATCCTTCTTCTCACTAACTTCAGCTTCGCTAGCTCCTCCGATCTGCAATAAACAGCAAATTCTCTATTACTGAATGTGAAGAGAGAAGCATATTAGAGTAGCATAAATAATTGCCGTTTATTTAAGCTTCAATTACAAAATTTGATTTTTAGGAAATGAAACGGACCTTCAATACAGCAACACCGCCAGAAAGTTTCGCTAATCTCTCTTGCAACTTCTCCTTGTCATAATCAGAAGTGCTCAATTCGAGTGTTGACCTAATCTGTTATTATAGGTGGCATACCATGAAAATAATGCTTAAGGTCTGAAAATTTCCAATTAGTCTAACAACTTCCGTTTACTCACTGAACAGTTACCAAGAGAGTAAAGAACGAAGCAATACGAACCTGTTCACATCTTTCCTCTATGGCCTTCTTATCACCAGCACCATCAAGAATAACTGTATCGTCCTTGGATATTGTGACCTGAAACATGAATACTTTTTAGTCATAATCATGTTAAGAAACACGGTGACAATTGTAGAATCGTAAACAAAGTCACAACAGGTTGAAGTTCAGTTAATATTACAAAAATGCTAGGTCAAATAACTATGACTAAATGCCTCTTGCGGTACTAAAACTCACCTTTTTACACGAACCAAGCATGTCCAATTCCACATTGTCAAGGTTCATACCAAGTTCTTCAGTAATAAGCTATAAGACAGAATCAATATCAATCATTTAACATCTCATGTAATGTACATATTGTAAATGGAAAAATAAATTAGGAATGAACCTACATCGCCTCCTGTGAGAGTGGCAAGATCCTGCAGATTGGCCTTCCTGTTCTCACCAAACCCCGGAGCTTTTATAGCACAAACCTAAAGGGATGCAACCCAGATAAGAAAAAAAATTAATTGCACAGTATGATAATTGGCAGAAACGAAAGACCTTCCACAGTTGACAGATATCACATAAACCTTGATTCCAGCACGAAGTTTATTTAGTATAAGTGTCGCAAGTGCTTCACTGTCCACATCTTCAGCAACAATCAACAGGGGCCTTTGTCTCTGATATATATAAAAAAAAAATTAAAAAAATAACCACCTTATCAACAACAGAGATGAAATGTAAACCCTCGAGACAATGATTACATAACTAATAATGAGATTGAGAAGTACAACTGCCATTACCTTCAACGCCAACTCTAGTACTTTTACAATGGCACTTATACTTGAGATTTTCTTCTCATGGATTAGAATGAGAGGGTCATCCAATTCCTGTCAGAAGTCAAAATAATTTTAAATCTGAAGTGAATTTTAACAAGCTAGAAGCATAATACTTGGAATGATCACATTCTTTAATCAAGTGTGAGACATGACTATAACATCTATGATGGTGTAATGAATGCAATAAAGTAAGGGAGTTTGGGCTTACGCATTTCTGGTTCTTTGTGTTTGTGATGAAATATGGGGAAATGTAGCCCCTGTCGAGCTTCATTCCCTCCACAACTTCCAATTCATTGTACAATGTCTTCCCATCCTACATGAGTTTATATAGAATCAGAACCACACATCTCAAGTTTAACACTTCAATCAATAAAGCATACCAACTATCAGTTACACCTCCCCCGTAAAAGAAGAGGAAGAAGAAAGGTACATAACCTCTATGGTCAAGCAAGGAAACATAAATGCACCTAAATCTAGACCATGGATTACAAGAGCAAAAGGTAATTTAAGATTAGAAACGCAATAAACAAGTGCTGAAAATCATAGAAAGTAAAACAAAGTGACTTACTTGAATTGTAATTACTCCCTCTTTGCCGACCTTCTCCATAGCCTTAGCAATCAGCTCACCAATTTCTCTGTCTCCATTTGCAGATATTGTTCCAACCTATTGAAGTATAAAAATACTAGTCTTAAGCTACTACTTTATTTCTTTCAGCATTAATTTAAAACTTGTGGTGGCAAAGCAAATACCAGCTACACTAAGGGATCAAAACTTAACAAACGAACCTGTGCTATTTCTTCAGATGTGCTTATCATCTTTGCCCTGCTCTTCAAGTTTGTTACCACGGCATCGACAGCCATGGTTATACCACGTCTAAGGTCCATTGCATTCATACCAGCTGCAACAGACTTGCACCCTTCGGTAAATATTGCACGGGTGAGGACTGTTGCACAAGTAGTACCTGACGCATGAACACACAAATGCTTAAATCTTGAAATATATTGAAAAGTTAAGTGACTATGCTAGATTTTTCCTAAGAATATATCTTGCTATTAGTATTAGTATTAATAACTAATAAAATAATTACTGAAAGTGCCCAACCATGAAGTAAAATTTACCATCACCAGCTACATCGTTGGTTGCATTTGCAACCTGTTTTACAAGGCTTGCACCAATATTCTTGACTTTATCCTTAAATTCAATGCTCCTTGCGACAGTCACACCATCTTTTGTCACTTTCGGTGCACCAAAACTTTGTTCGATCACCACATTACGACCCTATACTCATAAAAAAATATGTTAATATTTAGAGAGAGAGAGAGAGATTGAGTCACCAGTTGCTCTTTGCACGTAATGAACTATTCAGTTTTTTACAATTAGGGCCTATTAGTTGTTTGTCTGTTTCTCACATCAAGCCACCACTACCTTGTATATATCTCTTAATATTTATTGACTATTGTTATATAAAGCAAGGAAAATATTTTGTCCTTGAAGCTTTGTCACACGTAAAAATAAATAAATGAATAAAGTACAACAGTTGAGTTCCTCTTTTACGACTAACTTACATGGGAGGGAAAGAAAATAGGAGCTATCGATGCAGCATCATGCTGATTAGGAAGTTACCAATACCTGTGCACACTATAAGAAGCATCCCCAAGAAGTCCCTAGTGGGGTTGGACGCCCCCAATTAATTTTTTTCCTTTTTCATTTATACATAGTGGTTTGGGGGATCGAAATCCACTGAGTATTTGGGCCTAAATAATGATTGGGTATTGTATTTAGGACTTAAAATCAGTTAAGAGTATTTAATGAGTTACGTATTTGGGATCAAAAAAAAAATGAGGTTATATTATTTGAATATTTGAGTTTATATTGAAGAAACCCCAAAAGTGACATCTTCAATTTTCTTTTTTTCTTTTTACGCACACCGTGAAACTCGCACCTTGGTGGTTCGCAAGGTCGAGTGGGTATCCTACCACTAGGACGACTCCTCTCGCTCTCGCTAGATGTCAACAGTTGAAAAATCAAAATTTTCACATAGTATCACAAAATTTCATAAACAATCAGAAACTAAACACACATTATGATATAACCAGAATTGAGAGCTAGGAAAATCACATCTTTGGTATAAATCAGCACCATTAAATTTAAACACATGGTAATGAAAAAAACAACTAGAAAAGCAAGAGACTTTTTTTCCATAGTGGCACTAGCAGTAAGTACCTTAGGACCCATAGTTACTCTAACAGCATCAGCAAGCTCCTCAACACCCTTGAGCATTAAACCCCTGGCCTCAACTCCAAATTTGATGTCTTTAGCCGCATAGTTTCTGCTCCAAGCTAACCTACTACCAATCTGCATCACCCAATACATATATATATATATATATATATATATATATATATATATATATATATATATATATATATATATATATATATGGACATGTGTAAACAACAAATGAATTGTAAAAATGTAAAATAGTTCAGTGATAATCACCTGTTGGCCACTGTTTCTAGCGATCCTGCATATTAAACAATGATGGGTTGTTGATTAGAAGAAAAAGATGTGCAAAATAATAGGATGGTGGTACAGGAAATAGTGTATGGCATACCTAGTTTTGGAGGCAAGGTTTGCAGCAAAACGATACATTGTTTAGTGGGTTTTTAGCAGAATGAGAATATAGATAGTATAGAGAGAGCTGCGGAAGAGAGAGGGTGATTAAATAAGGGATGAGAAGGATCTAGAAGTGGAAGAACACCTTCTAGGGTTTTAACCAAAAGAGCAAGAGGGTTTATGTTTTAAAACAAACAGGCAACAATCGTTAGGTAAAATCTTATGTGACGGCTATATGTTTTCAATTAGGTGCGTTTATTTTTTTTCCCCTTTTTCGGAGTTTCATAGGTAGACCTGGCAAAATGAGGCACGACACGATAACACGATACGAACCGACACGAAGTTATAAGTTAATGGGTTGACCCTTAATGGGTTCGGGTCATATCGGTGCCAACCCGATAAGACACGATAGTTAACGGGTCGGGTTAGGGTTGACCCCCTTCACCCGTTAATACCCGATAAAACCCGTTATGACCCATTAATTTAAGTAAATGAGATTTTTTTTGGAACTTATAGATAATTTATGTAGCATAATGTTAATTTAATCATAATGAATTTTACTAAATAAGAGATTTAGTAATGTCAATGAATTAATGGGTCTATTTGGATTCAAAAATGAGATAATATGTCAACTTGAATACAATTAAAAATAATCATTATCTTAATGGGTGTTAACGAGTGAACACGGCACGAAACGATAACATAACGGGTCGGGTTTGGGTATGATTTTTTCACACGATAAAAAAGTCACCCGTTTAGACACGAACCCAATAAGACCCGAACACGATAAAAAACGACACGAACACGGCTCGACACGACCCATTGACAGGTCTATTCATAGGAACCATTCTTCTTTTTATTTTTATTTTTTTTATTATATTATGAGGTGTCCGAGCTCGTTTACATGCACCAGGATTAATCTCCATTTGCGATTGGTGACTTTCGTTGATCAAGTATTATTTTAACAGTGTCGGGAATTGATCTCACGACTAAACTCAATCCACCCTCAATACTATCTCAGTGACAGTCTTATATCACTACGCCAAGATGGTTGGTTATGGGAACCATTCACACTCAAGAAGTGTCAAGTGATATTTATTTTTAAAATAATTAAATAACTAATGATTATTTTTATTTTTGAATGATTAAGAGATAAATCTATTACATACTATAAAACGGAAATCTATAATAAATTTGCAATTCATGGAAAGTGCCACGTTACACTTTCATTTTTCATTTGAATCCATTATACAATAATATATCTCCGTCATTATGATGAAAGTTATTTACATCTCACATCTCTACATCTTCCAATTATGTTTATTCTCTCCACTTTTCATTCATCTTCCCGAGCCCTTTACTATGTGAATCTCTTCATTTATATAACACATATAATATTGATTAAAATTTGTGGTCAAACAGGATCAGAAGCTCAATATAGTTATCAGTATTACGAAAGCTGAGTCGGAGGAGTCTCCATCAACCTTGGCCATAGGCCTGGCATCTTTGTAAAAATGATGAACGAAATTTGGTTATTGTAGAAGAACCCGATGGTACTGTTGAACAAAGTACGAACAACCTAAAAAAACAACACCCATACCAAAAAGATCGCCAAAAAATATACTAAAAACAAATCTTTCTTTATACGCTCTCTCTCCCTCCAACAATTATATCTCTAGAGAAATTTGCCATTGGTTTTAAACTCCAATACTCCATTTTCTTTCTCATTTGAATTTTTGTTTAAGGGTTTTGTTTTTCTTGGTTATAAATGAAAAGGGTCTTTGTGATCTTCTTGATTTTCTCTCAAAGAATAGATTTTGGAAATTTTTGTTAATGGGTTTTCTTTTTCTCGGTTATTACTAAAAATGGTCTTTGTTGTTTAATTGATTCTCTCTCCTTTTTCTAAAAAATATGAATTTTTGAAATTTTTATCAATGGGTCTCCATTTGCTCTATCTATATGACCTCTCTCTCTCTCTCTCTCTCTCTCTCTCTCTTTAATAATTGGGTTGCTGTAAAAATGCTGCAAAGGAGGACCCGACCATGTAATTAATGATCTTTTCATATAGTTGTCATCCTAATGAATAGGATGTAATGTTAAGGGGCTTTAATTTCCTGCATTTTTCTTTATCTCAAGTCTCAACATATTGTTTCCCATATCTAAATTTTGGATTTGAAACCATTATATTCCCCCCCAACCGTCGACATTAGTAAACGATTAATAATCTACAAAACCCATCATTTGCCACTACACTGTGGTAAGATTTCGAAATTTTTCCTCAAATATTTGAATATTTTCTCATTATATATAGTTTAAAAATATATTATACTTTCTTTTGATTTTGAAACAGGCTTAATGGAGTCCACTATGTTTGATTCTTGATTAATGGGTTTGGTGGGTTGAACTTAAATGAGTTTTTATTATTCATGTTAGTAATGAACTTTAGCAACAATTATAATCTTCTATTATAGCTCATTTTCTATGTCCACTCATTCCAGTGATCAAATATTATTTTAGAAAGAAACTTGGATGTTAATAGTCTATCCACACAAAACATCACATACAAAATAGAAAACCCCCATTTTGGATGCATCCCAGTTTCTTATTTCTATTTTGTTCTTTTGATGTAAAGAAGATGATTTATATATAGGAAATTTAATATTTTTGTTAGCTGTCACTAACGTGTATTGCCGATTGAAATTTTGTAACATTACTTTAATTTTTCAATTGCAATAATATTTATTTGTTGAAGGCACAACCCAAATAGATATTATGGGACCAATTGTTTATTCTTGGATATTAGAACCCTAATCCTTACTTTTTTAGCATCACTGTATTGATTTTGTCAATTTTCAAATAACTTTTTATGCTTAAAGTAAATATTATTGTTGAAACTAATTTTATATAGAAGTCAGCTTCAATTTCCATTGGTATATGTCCGCTTGATGCGCGAGGTGCAGGCTAGTGTACTTCTAAATTTGAAGTCTCAATTTATTTAAATACATTCATTCAGAGGCCCATTCACACATAAACACAAGGATCGATTATTGAAAAGTCATTCAAACATTTTTTAATACATTTTTAGTCCAAGCCTTATTTTGTTGTTCCAAAAAATCCCTCGAACACCCATTTAACCAATATTTTTCTTATTTTTAAAGGTCCACGTTGGCGACACCACCCCCACGCACCCCAACCGCCCCAACACTACCCTCCCCCAACTGTCGGAGCTCCGGCGACCCTCACCGGAGCTCCTTTTTTTAGTGTTTTTATGTGGTGAGGGACTTTTTGAAACAAAATAAAAATGCTTGGACTAAACTTGTATTAAAAATGTTCTAGAGAATATTTGGTATATGTCCATAAAAACAAACATATTTTTTAGATTCAGATTTCACACTTCATATTCAAACTTTAGATTTTAGAATCAGACTTCATATGCAGATGAAAAACCAAATGCCGCACAACGATGGGGACTGATCGCAACTGCCAAACTTGTGAACCACAAACAATATTCAGAAATAGTGTAAAAAAAAATTTATAAACATTTGTATAGCATTGGATTGTAGGAACCAAAATCACAATACAAAATTTGCACGGAGAAGCATATTCGCACAAACATCTCTGTTATTAAAAAAAACTAACTAACTAGTATAGTCCTAAAATTTTATCTTCATTTAATATTAAAATGCATGCAACACATGGAGTGGTAAATCGCCATAACAACTACATGATATACGAAAATAGGTTAAAGAACTAACATGAAGTCAAAACCAAAAAATACCTGCGTAAAACATACACAAAAAGCTAGGGATGCTGCCCAAACATTTTTAGAGACGCAGACACCCATTTTCACATTGCTTCACACGATGTACACGCGTATTAGTTTATTAAAAACAAAAACATAAGTTTAAAAAAATAGGAGGTCGTTAGTAATAAAATATCTGCATGATACACAAACACAAATTAATCATGCTAAACAAATATTTTCAAAAGGATAAACAAGCACCCAATTTCACTCACACACATACGGACCACACAGTACAGACACACTGATATTTAGAATGAAAAAAGAAATAGAGAAGAGGAAAAAAAGTTCAAAAACAAAAACTAATGGCCTCTTGATTGTTTTAAAAAAAATTAATCAAGCAATTTAGGTATCAATTGACATGTGAAATAACCAGAAATGAGAAAACTAATCATGAAATACAAATTTAGTTACTTCAATACATTTCGAACTTTAGATAACAACTGAAGGGGTAAATTTGAGCTTGCATAATACGTATTGGAACCTAAATTGAATGAAAATATATAAAAGGGTTGTGAGGAAAATTGGAATATATAATAACAATAACTAACAAAGTTTATCATCTTAATACGTATTGGAACCTAAATTTATCGAATAGAAGCTTTGGTGCAAGTGAGATAGAGAAAAACTTAAGCAGTAGAATAATGGAGTTGGAGAACATCTCTAGTGTTGAAACACAAATCACACGGGGGCTTTCTAAAGAAGCGGAAGATCATCTCCTCAAGTCCAGTAAAAAAATCACATAAGATTAACACAAAGGCAACTATGGAACTGGAAAATAACTCAGACCCTGTGGAGGCTACTACATCGAATGATGAGAATATGGAGGCATCAACTTTAAACACAGAACCCATGGAGACGACTACCCAACATGAAGATTCCATTAATGGCATTAATGGGGAGGACACCATCCTAGTTACACAACCTTACATTTTTTTTCTATAAGGAAGTTGTTACTAATAAAAGATTCAATACAAACATTTATTTTGATGAATCAGTATATGTTTATTCAGAAGATGAGGACGACAACAATTAAGAGTGTAATGATAATTCTTACTTTGACTTGAATTATATGCCATTAGAGGAGGACCCATTTAGCCCGGTAGTCAGTATTTCGATAAAACACATGGAAAAATTACGAAGAAGATGGAACGATAGCATCATAGTGACGCTTCTTGGTAAAAACATAGGCTTTAAGAACCTATGAAACAGGTTTCCAGTGTTATAGAACCTTAATGGGGACTTTGAAATGGTTGATCTAGAGGAAGGGCGTTATCTATTCAAATTTGACAATAAAGCAGATTAGCCCCATGTCCTCACGAGGGGTCCATGTATTATCATGAACCATTACCTCACAATAAGAAAATGGGAACCCAATTTCAATCCAGAGGAATCTAAATAAGCTATTACTTCTATCTGGATTAGACTACCAAGACTCCCTATTAAGTGGTTTGCTGAGAAAACACTATTCTAAATGGGAAGCGAGGTAGGGAAACCTGTTAAAATTGATTTTAATTTAGCCTCCTCTACTAAAGGTAAGTATGCTCGTATATATGTTGAGGTTGATTTGGCTAAACCATTAGTCCCTTCCTATAAGCTTAAGAAATATAGGGTTGAATATGAATTCCTCCCATTTTTGTGTTTTTGAGAGTACGCTTTCGTTTAATGTCTTAACTTATTTAATTAAACTCCAAATTTATCACCAGTTTTAATTAAACCCTAAACATGCATCCAAATGATTGAAGATAATAAATCTATCTAACATGCAATCCAATAATCACAAAAAGCGAATTTCAGGAAAAATCCTCGAACGGGCCGGAACCTCTTATTTCACTATTTAATGTAAACCACGACTTACATGTACATAGAGAAATACATCATTTTTACAGACGAATACCCTTAGGAATGTGTTCGTTATCTTCAGCAAGAGCTCTAGCAAGAACTCCAAGAATCGGCAATGGGGATAGCTTTTTTTCTCCTTAAGCATCCTCCGAGATTGGGTAATATCAATAAAAGGGGTTCTCAAAGGTTCACAAACATATATAGAGAGGTTTGAGTGAATCAAGATGGTTTTTAGCCTCAAAATATGAAGACTTAAATTGCAACAAGTCTACAAAATGCGGAGTTAAAAAGTCTGACGAAATACCTAATGAGAGCAGGTATTTATAGGTGAAAAATAAAAATCAAGGCAACGACATATCGTTCGAACGATATGTGCATGTCGTTATAACGGTATAGGGGTGTCGTTAGATCCAACTTCGAACGACCTAAGAAACGACATACCAAAAAAAACAGTACGTGGTTATTTGATACACAAAAGAAATTAGGCATCTCACGACCTTTGAATGGCATGTCCATGTCGTTTGAACGAAATGTCCAAGTCATTTGAACGATTTTAAGCAAAAATATTTATTGCTAAATGCTAGTCTTGTTTGAAAAAATGTGAACAATTATAAAATTGATTTAAAAATCTCACAAATATAATTGCGAAAATTAAGAACTTGAAATAAGAATTATACCATTAACGTAGTGGAGTAGTGGATACCTGTTAAAGTAGAACGTCGCATGTTGAAGATTATGGGTGCGTCATGATGAGCATGTTGCCAATGATTCGGATAGTGGTCGTCATGGATGATCGTGTGTAGATGTGCCAATGTAGGAGTATACGACACGTCATTTGTGAATTAGGACAACTCTGACAATTCCAAGATTCTAGCGGACGATCACGAGATTATGTTCATACAAATCTCCCCCTATGTCTATGCCAATACATACATAAAAATATTCGAATTATGCAATAAAAAAATCCCTAAGACATACAATATAATATTACCCAAAAACCTCAAATGGAAATATCAAAATACATGTCTTGAAATCTTCAAAATATTCAACACTTCAAATCTCCAGGGTTTATCTGTCATCATCAGGGTGTGCCATATATATGATCATCAAATTGTACCTACACACTTGAGACAAGAAATAAATACCCGTGAGGCGCAAAAGTTTGAATTAAAATGATAAGCATAAATGATGAATTAATTAAGCACAAGCAAATCATTAAATAATCAAACTATCCCACTTTTTCATTGATGAGTGAATTATTTTGTATGAATTATGCTCAAATCTATACCTTGTTAGGCCCATTGTATCTTAAATAATGAGCTTCTAGAGTCATTTTCATAAAATAAAAGAAAATTGCAAGTTTAAATAAAATTCGAGTTAAAAATACAATTTTAGTAACCCGAAGGGGTGAAATCACAATTTTCATAACTTTATGGACCTAAAAATAAAGTTTATATATTTATCTAGGCAAAATAAAGTTCTCTATGAAATTTGGTTGAATTTCGGATTAAAACGAGCAATTTACGAATTTGAGGGGCTAAAATGTAAAAAGGGATAAATCTGTAATTTTATAAATATTTATGACCCCAAATTTGAATTAATTATTTTATTTTTCATTTTTTACCGATACCCTAAAAATTTGGACAACAAAAGAAGTCGATGTGCAAAAATTGTCAGGATACGACGCGACACAGGACGGTTGATACAGCTATACTAAATATTTTTTTACAAAATCGCTCGAGTGTCCATTGAGGTCGTGCTAAGCCTTTCAGAAAGGTATTGGCAAGACTCACAACTTTGAAGTTCGGACGAAAATGAGAATTTGAACTTTGGGGGTCAAAAATGCGATTAAAGCTGGTGACGTGAATAGTGACAAAAATTGGGGATAATTATTAAAAAAAATAAACTTCCCAATTAATTCCAAATCTTCCCAAGACTCCATGAGATAATTATCAACTCAAATACAATCAATGAGGAATATTTAAACCACAACCCAAATACCTAATTCCTAAGCCTATAAATAAAACCCATTGGGCTCATAATTTTAGGAGGATTTTCGAGGAACAATGTTTAAGTGATTGTATTCAATTTTAGGGCCAAGTTTGTATAATTTTTTAGAGGATTGAAGATTATTGTGAGAAAAATTATTGTAATTTTGATTTATTAATGAAAATATCTACTCATTCTTGCAATTTGTCTTTCATTATAGTAGCTCAATTATTCTATTAGAATTATGGTGAAGTTTATCATAATTAGCTAATATTGTCATGTTAGTTTAATCGTTGGTTATTCCCTACTCATTTTAATTGTTATCAAAGGTTTTGTATTCATTTTAAAACAACACGAGAGTGTGTTTTAAAATCTTCCAAATTATTTTGTCAATCAAGTTTTGAAATTTAAAAATAGTAATTTTTATGGATTATGCTTGCACTTTGATTGTTTTGATAGTCCGTGCTTAAATACATTTGCGAACTTTAAAACTCGTATTTTCTAAGAGAATAGGAATTTTAGCCGTCTATTAGAGACGCTAAAAATATTTTGAACATAACTTTCATATTTTTCGAATTAAACACAATGAGGGTCGATTTAATTTGAGTCATAAAAAGGGAATGACAACGTTAAATTAGAGTGCAATATTAGGCACGTGATCAATGGACCCCAAATCCTAATTCTTTCATATTGTTTACAACTCCCCCCCCCCCCTCGTGTTGCTCTCGTTATTCGTAATTTTTTTTTATTTAGTTTAATGCATAATTATTCTCTATCCTATTTAGTCTAGTTGGACAATTGCAATTCTTTTAAAAGTTAAATTGACAAATCTCTGTGGGTTCAACCCGTACTTACACTTGCTCTTATATAATAGTCCGTACACTTGTGGTATTTTATAAAATCTACAACACCCATAATTCATTCTCCTCCTTTTTATGATGTCTCAAATAGACAAGGAAAGAAAACATAGACAATAAATACGTAATGTGTCACAAATAAATAACTTTCTCTTTTTGAATTTATCAAAAAATTTGTTTAAAAAAATATACAACAAACAATCACACCATGAATTTACACTAAGATAACCAAGTCGATAAAAGCGTAAGCGTAGGGATGTGAACAATTTCGATGGGAAAATCAACTCAAACATTCATAATCATATGTGCATGATGAATTTTGGATACTCCTAACGAATGAACTCAAAAGCGTCCTTAGGTATAAAAAGTTAAATTTATATGAAATTCACTCAATTTAATTGACAAATCAAAGTCTAAATTGATTTCCACACTAATAACGTCTAAAATTATGTAATTCTTTTTCGAGACTTTGTCAGGACGTGCAAACCCGTTGATTTCTAACCAAACTCCCTCATAAATAATAATGCATTTTTTTTAGGTTCTAAATTCTCTTTTTAAGAGATTTCCTATTGGCCGCTTTTTGGCATATATGTCTTTTTATTGCCTTAATTTTTTCTTGGGCTCTTTTCAAACCGTGACTTTCACGACGAGTTCACATGTCTCTCATAGCCATTTCCCATGTTCACTCATTATCTTTTCAATATTAGTTAAATTCTCATGAGCAACGGTTCTTACATGCGCTACTTTCATTGACACGTTTTATCGCATTTGGTTCATTTTAAGACAAGATTGAAATGAAAACATCTTGACCAACATGTGATAGACAAGTAAAAAAATCAAATAAATTCGTGCACGTGTTCATTAAAGGAGACAGTGAGTCAAACAACTAGAAAGTAATCACTAATAATATCTCAATAACTCCAAACATTACAAAGCACGTGGATAAAATGAAGTTGTGTCTCAAAACACTACCAAATTGTCAGGTGGATAATGGAATGGTGTGGTGATTTGACCATCCTAAATGTCCATCCATAAAAGGTATAAACAAAATACAAAAATCTTTTTGTGTTTTAAAAAAATTATAAAGACAAAATATTTTGTCTTTTTCATTTTTTTCTTAAAAACCAAAAATATTTTTGTATTTTTCTCTTTTCTTAAAAACTAAAAATCTGTTTGTATTTTTCCAATTTAAAAAAAACGAAAATCTTTTTGGATTTTTCTAAAATATGAAAAAGGAAAAATAACATAAGAATAATACAAATGATACAGTCTAACAATAGGAACCAAGAATATGCACGTGAAAAACTATCACATACTGGACAAAGAAACCAACCTCGGTCAACTCTGTATATACCTAAAGACTTCCTAAGACTCTCGAATCTAGGGGCATCTAAAGGTTTCATGAAGATATCGGCCAACTGGCAGTCGGTGGTCACAAAGTTCAAGGATACGACTCTCTCATCTACTAGGTCTCGAATAAAGTGCTCGCGCATCCTAATGTGTTTGGTGTGTGAATGCTAGACTGGATTGCAGGATATGTGTATCGCCCTCGTGTTATCATAGGAAATAGTCATGGTGTCCTGTGATATCCCATAATCCTCCAGCATCTGCTTCATCCACAAGAGTTGCGTAGAACAACTCCCGAAGGCAATGTACTCTGCCTTCGTAGTGGACAAAGAGATGGAGTTCTACTTCTTGCTCATCCATGAGACAAGAGCAGTACCAAAATGAAAACACCCACTTGAAGTGCTCCTACATCCATATGTATCATCGGCTCAATCGACATCCAAATAGGTGGATAAACGGTCATCGGCATCAAAGGAATACCAAATGTCGTATGAGAGAGTCCCACCAACGTATTTGATAATACGTTTAAGAGCGTATAAGTGTGACTCTTTGGGGGATGCCTGATATCATGCACAGACTCCAACACTAAAAGCTATGTCGGGACGACTGGAAGTCAAGTAGCAAAGACTACCTATCATACTCCGATACAAGGTTTGCTCTACGTCCTTGCCTGAAGTGTCCTTATTAAGCTTCGTCGAGGTACTCATGGGGGTGCGAGAATGCTTAGCGGAGTCTATCCCAAACTTCTTCATGAGGTCTCTTGCATACTTGGATTGGGAGATGAACATCCCATCCTCTAGCTGATGGACCTGGATACCAAGGAAGAATGTAAGCTCACCAACCATGCTCATCTCGAACTCACTTTTCATATCCTCCTCAAAATCGTGAGCATGACAAGAGCACATGGATCCAGAGACTCTGTTGTCCACATAGACCAGGGAAACCAAATAGTACCTTCTCCTCTCCTAATAAATAACATCTAGCCTGTAAGGACATTATTGTCCATTATCAATTTGTATGTCGTACGCCGTTACACCGTTGAAGAAACTTAAGATCGCATCTACATCAACGGATCCGAATATCAAAGCGTCTTCAACATCATAGCCCCTGCGAGAATGAACTTGGTAAAATTTTGTTTTTACGTTCCTTAAAGTTCATATTTAGTATTGGAAAATTTTTATAAAATGTTTTTTATAAAAATAAGAAGTAAGTTTTTTAAAGCAAAATGAGGCTTTTAAAAGGATTTTATTTTTCTAGGAAAATCGGACCGATCCGGCCCCATACCGGACCGATCCGGCCCTCTACCCGGACCGATCCGCCTTGCTCAAGGTCTAGTAGACCCCGGATCGAATGCAAATCGATGAAGCAAAAATAACCGAACCGATCCGACTTCATCCGGACCGATCTGCCTCTTAATAAAAGAACCGATCCGGTCAAATCGGACCGATCCGCCTCCAAGTCGGACCGATCCGACTGGGATAAATTCGGCCAGATCTGTTAGAGATTTTTTAGGCTCAAAGTTTTCCTATTTAAAACCCACTACGGGAAGTGGTTTTCTAAGACTTTTCAACACGATTTTCAGAGTCCTAAATACTCTAAGTCTTCACCTTTTTGGTGTGCCAAACATCTTTTTGATTCACACACAAAAATCCCAATTACTTTTGTGAATCTTTTGGAACCCTAGAACACAAACTTTGTTGTTGTTCATCTTTTTGAAGAGATCTTTGCAACCGAGGGCTGCGTGTCATTGCTGAGGGAGTCTCTACAAAGTTTTATGGCTGCGTGTCATTGAGGAGAGCTGCGGTTCTTCCTTCGTTGTTTGGGCTGCGAGTCCTTGGAGGGTGTTGCGTGTATTCTCTTGCTGAGTTCAAGACTGCGTGTCTTTGTGGGTTGGCTGCGCGCTAATCCGTTGCAGGTTTCTCTATGTAATTGTAAGTTGCGGCTTGTATATTCATAGTGAAATAAAGGTTTTACCCGAAAGGGTTTTTTTTCCTGAAATCTGTGTCTCAGCATATTTTTGTGTCACATGCTTTATTTATTTATGGATTGACACACGCACCTTAGATGCATGTTTAGGGGTTGAAATTAAATAAGTGTGCAATATTAGAAAGTTGCGAAGTTAATCAATTATCACACGTAATTCTTGGTTTCTCAAATTGGTATCAGAGCGGGTTACGCTAATTTATCGCGTGATCTTGATTTTTCAAGGATTTATTTTTTTTGATACAATTTGACTTCTCACGTCGTCAAATTGGTATCAGAGCGGGTTGCGCTAATTTATTGCATATTCCTATTTTCCGCAAAATCGTGTGATATTGATTTTTTTAAATCAGTTTTGTGAAAAATCGCAATTTTTCCTATGGAGCACTTATATAATCAGATGCCTATTTTTGACGGGTCTAATTATGCCTACTGGAAAGCTCGTATGAAATCGATTTTAAAATCTATTGACGAGCGTGTTTGGTTGCTTTGCGAAAATGGTTGGACTCCTCCCACGGTCACTGTTAATAACATCACCACTTTAAAACCCGTGTCAGCCTGGACTGAAGATGATTATAAATTGTCCAATTTTAATTCCCGTGGTCTGAATGCTATTTCTGGAACTGTCTCTCCTGATGAGTTTCGCCGAATTATGACGTGCACCACGTCTAAAGAGGCTTGGGATGTTTTGAAATTGACACATGAGGGTACGAACGCGGTTAAAGAGTCAAAATTACAAAATTTGGCCACCCAATTTGAGACTATTACCATGTCTGAGTCTGAATGCTTTGATGATTTTTATGCCCGTTTGTCAGACATTGTTAACACATGTTTTAATTTGGGTGAGGTGATTGATAACACGCGTGTCGTTAAAAAGATTTTGAGATCTCTCCCAAAACGCTTTATTCCTAAAGTCACTGTTTTGAACTCTTTGGGAAATTTGAAATCACTTAAGTTGGAAGAACTTGTAGGAGATCTTCAAACCTATGAGATTGACATGTTTCCCAAAACCATTAAGGCTAAGGATAATGGCATTGCTTTAAAGACTCATTTTAAGAAAAAGAAAGAAAAATTTTGTGAGTCCGATTCTGAGGGAGATTTTGATTTTAATGACATGGCCTTGTTTGCGAAATTTTTTTAAAAATTTCTCAACATGAACAAAAATAATTCTTCTAATAAAAAGAATTTTTTTGAGAAAAATAAAAAGAAAGGAAAGGCCAAAGAAAGTGGTGAGAGGGAAAAAGAGAATAAATTCGATGAGGAGTGTGAGGAAGATTTTGAGAACATCACTTGTTTTGAATGTGGGGGTAAGGGATATAAGTCGTTTGAGTGTCCTACGTGGCTTAGAAAGAAAGGAAAGAAAGTAGCTATGCCCGCCACACTTAGTGATAGTAGTGATGAGACTAGTGGTGAGAAGTTTGTAGCTTTTTCTAGTCGTGTGAGCACACCCACCTTGTCCCACAATAGTGCACACGAAAGTGATAGTGATGGTTTGAGCGCTTCAAGTGAGGGAGAAAGTGAGAGTGAAAGTGGAGATGAAAGTGAGCTCCAAAAAGCTTTTAGAGAGTTGTACACCGAGACCTTGAAAACAAAAAGGTATAATAGGGATTTAGGTCGTCGGGTTTTAGATTTGGAGAAAGAGAAGGAGGTTTTGAGAAAGGAGAAGTGTGATTTGGCCGACACGTTGTCTAGTCTGACGACACGTGTATCCCAACTCGAGAGTGATCTCGAACGTGCCAGGGTGGTCAAAGTCAAGTTTGAGAACGCACCTAAGAAGGTTGAAAAGGTGGTTCTTAAGGGTAAAGGTGAGAAGTTAGGAATAAGTCATGACGGTGCTTGTTCTTACCAATTAGCACCCGAGCCGGTTCCCACTTTAGTGACAGTTTCACATGTGTCTCACCCTAACCCACCTAGGCGTCCCATTCCTTTTAGGAAAGTGCGTCCTAGAGTTTTTGAGAGAGGTGTTCCTAGGCCTATTTATGTTTGCTCACATTGCAAGAGGAGAGGACACCTTAGGGAATTTTGCTTTAAGTTGGGGTATGTGTCACGTTTAGCTTCTACACGTGTTTCTGGCACACATGCACCCACACATGATACTTTACATGCTCCCGGAGACTACATGAGAGAGTTTGCACATTTAGGAGAGCAAGTTAAGTTTTTAGTCAAAACTTCAGAAGAATTGATGGAGGTTTTTCATAAGTTGTCACCACTTTTGGAAAACCCCTCTGCACCTAATGATTGAGGTTTGACTTGTTTACTAGCATAGGGTGATTTTCATGCTGACATTGTTTGCCTATTGCTAGTATGTATCATTTTGTATTGAAAAATTTTGAAAAATACAAAAAGATTTTATTTTGACAAAAAATTTTGAAAAATCCAAAAAGATTTTTTGTATTTTGTTTGCACCGTTTATGGATGAACACTTTGGATGACCGAGTCACAACTTCATTCCATTATTTTCATGTGACTATTTGATAGTGTTTTGAGACAATAGGTCAATTCATCCATGTTCTTTATAATGTTTGGAGTCATTAAGATGCATTTAAGTGTTACTTCCTACATGTTTGACTCACTTTATCCTTTATTGCACACATGCATGGATTTGTTTGATTATTGTGCTTGTCTTATCACGTGTTGGTTGGGTGTTTTCACTTCAATCCTATCCTTAAAACGAACCAAGCGCGATAAATTTTGATAAGGAAATTGTGCATATAAAAACCGTTTTGTGAGTTTGTGTGCTTTGTTTGATAACGGGGAGGGGCTGCGAAAGGTAATTATCTATCCTTTGAGCAAAAGCCACCGTTAAAAGGACCTAAAAAATTGAAATTTTTTATTATCCGAGGTCCAAAGAGGTTTAAAAGAGCTCGAAAAAATTGAAAGGCAATAAAAAGATATTCATGCCAATTATGGGCCATTTAGGTTTTTGCACCAATTCTCCAATGTTTGAGAATTTAGATTACCTCTAAAAGAATATATATATGAGGGAGTTTGGTTGGAGAATTTAAAACGGGTTTGCACGTCCTTGAAATCCTTGAAAATGCGCTACATAGTTTTGGACGTTATTGGTGTGGAAATCATTTTGACTTTGATTTGTTGATTTGCATAAGACGATGTCATCTAAATTCAACAAACTTTACACCTAAGGATACCTTTGATGTTCATTCGTTAGGAGTACACGTATGCATCGTGCACATATGATTGATTGAGTTGATTTACCTATCGAATGTGTTCACACCCATTCATTCCATTTCCATGACTTGGTTGTTTGAGTCTAACTCCATGGTGTGATTTTTGTTTCATATTTGTTCAAATTGGTATCCTATCTTTGTATGAAAAATTTGAAAAATAAAAAATAGTTTGTGTATTTTTTTTGTATATCGTGACACCCCGATTTTGCTTATTTGATTCATTCTTCTCTTTTGTCTATTTTGGGGACATCATAAAAAGGGGGAGAAAGAATTATCATATTATGGGGGAGTTTGAATTTTGGGGGAGTTTTTGAGATATAGCTTATGTTTTTATCATATATTGATATCCATGTTTATCTCATTTCAAACTCGATATGTCACGTGGTATTTGCTTTGTCTCATGTGTGTAGGTATGAAGATTGAAAATCAATATGTTGCACACCCTGATGAGAAAAGTTTTGAGATTTGATGATTGTTGAAGATTGAAGAACAAACGATGAAGATTTATACCTTTGTATCTTTCCATCTTTAGGGTTCATGGGAGGGTAGATTTGTATAGGTCATTAGTTGATAATTCGGATATTTTTTATGTATGTACCGGCATAGACATAGGGGGAGATTTGTAAGGACATTTTTGTCCATTATCAATTTGTATGTCGTACGCCGTTACACCGTTGAAGAAACTCAAGATCGCATCTACATCAACGGATCCGAATATCAAAGCGTCTTCAACATCATAGCCCCTGCGAGAATGAACTTGGTAAAATTTTGTTTTTACGTTCCTTAAAGTTCATATTTAGTATTGGAAAATTTTTATAAAATGTTTTTTATAAAAATAAGAAGTAAGTTTTTTAAAGCAAAATGAGGCTTTTAAAAGGATTTTATTTTTCTAGGAAAATCGGACCGATCCGGCCCCATACCGGACCGATCCGGCCCTCTACCCGGACCGATCCGCCTTGCTCAAGGTCTAGTAGACCCCGGATCGAATGCAAACCGATGAAGCAGAAATAACCGAACCGATCCGACTTCATCCGGACCGATCCGCCTCTTAATAAAAGAACCGATCCGGTCAAATCGGACCGATCCGCCTCCAAGTCGGACCGATCCGACTGGGATAAATTCGGCCAGATCTGTTAGAGATTTTTTAGGCTCAAAGTTTTCCTATTTAAAACCCACTACAGGAAGTGGTTTTCTAAGACTTTTCAACACGATTTTCAGAGTCCTAAATACTCTAAGTCTTCACCTTTTTGGTGTGCCAAACATCTTTTTGATTCACACACAAAAATCCCAATTACTTTTGTGAATCTTTTGGAACCCTAGAACACAAACTTTGTTTTTGTTCATCTTTTTGAAGAGATCTTTGCAACCGAGGGCTGCGTGTCATTGCTGAGGGAGTCTCTACAAAGTTTTATGGCTGCGTGTCATTGAGGAGAGCTGCGGTTCTTCCTTCGTTGTTTGGGCTGCGAGTCCTTGGAGGGTGTTGCGTGTATTCTCTTGCTGAGTTCAAGACTGCGTGTCTTTGTGGGTTGGCTGCGCGTTAATCCGTTGCAGATTTCTCTATGTAATTGTAAGTTGCGGCTTGTATATTCATAGTGAAATAAAGGTTTTACCCGAAAGGGTTTTTTTTCCTGAAATCTGTGTCTCAGCATATTTTTGTGTCACATGCTTTATTTATTTATGGATTGACACACGCACCTTAGATGCATGTTTAGGGGTTGAAATTAAATAAGTGTGCAATATTAGAAAGTTGCGAAGTTAATCAATTATCACACGTAATTCTTGGTTTCTCATAGTCTACTCCCCCTTTCTTGAAGCTATGGGATAAGAGATAGGAAGAAAGCCTCCAGTACCAAGCACGGGGTGCTTGCTTCAAACCGTATAGGTATTTCCTCAGATAATAGACGTGTTGAGAGTTCTTAGGGTCTTCAAATCCTTTAAGTTTTTCCACGTAAACCTCCTCCTGTAGAATGCCATTCAAAAAGGCACTCTTGACATCCATTTGATGTAGCTTGCAGCGCAATTGACATGCGATGGCGAGTAATAGGCTAACGAACTCCAGCCTCGCAACAGGAGTAAATGTCTCCTCAAACTCTACAACCTCAATTTATGTGTAGCCCTGAGCGACAAACCTAGCCTTATTACATATAATGGTACCATTCTCATCCATCTTATTCTAGAAGATCCACTTAGTACCAATCATATTCTTCTCACTATGTCGGGGGACAAGTTCCCAAACATCATTCTTTCTAAATTGAAATAACTCTTCCTACATAGCGAATATCCAGTGTTCATCTCTAAGTGCTTATTTGATATTCTTGGGCTTAACTTTGGACGTGTAGAATAGAAAGCTAACAACATTCTCTAGATAAGCACGAGTCTTAACCCCTAAGTAGAATCTCTTAAAATGGCGAAAGGGTCATAACTCTTATGAACCTAAACAGGTGTGTCCCCTAAGTCAGGAGTAGGGTCCACCCTAGGTGTGTGAAGAACGATGGGATCATCGCTAAGGGGTGCATCATCCTCACACAAATTGTCAGAATCAACAAATGTCGGGGGCTCGTTATCCTTAACAATGACGTTTATTGATTCCGTAACCTTAAAATTGCTCAAGTTAAAAACCCGGTATGCTCTACTCGTTGACGAATATCCTAACATAATTCCCTTGTTACTCCGGGAGTCGAACTTTCCTAATTGCTCGCTATTTCTATGGATATATCATTTACTCTCAAAGATACGAAAATATGAAAGGTTGGGTTTTTTCCCCGTTTATTATTCATATGGCGTCTGAAGTGTGTGTGGATGAAGATATACCCTATTAACCATGTGGCATGCAGTAGACATTGCATCTACCCAAATCCTCCTCGAAACTCTACGACCTAGAAGCATAGATCTAAACATCTTTAAAATCGTTCAATTTTTCCTCTCACCAATCCCATTTTATTGAGGAGTTTTCATGGTCGAAAATTCATGTTTAATTTCGACGTTATCATAGTAAAGATCCACCTTTGCTTATTTAAATTTTGTTCGGTTGTCACTATGCATTCTGTTGATAGTGACACTGTGTTGATTTTGCAAGACACGACACTTAGTCGTGAGAAACTCTGCAACATTAAATTTATCTCTCAGGAAACCAACTATCGAATAACGAGAGAAATCATCTACCATCACGATGATATACCTTTCATCACCCAGGCTCTCAGTGCGAGTAGGACCTATAAGATCCATGTGAATCAACTCAAGAACGCGTGTAGTGGTAATGGAATTCAACTTTCGATGAGGACTACGAACTTGTTTTCCCCACTGGCAAGGACCATAAACCGTGAAAGTTGGCTTTCCAAGTGATAGCAAGCCATGTACTAGGTTTTTCTTTATCTAAATGCTTTAAACCTCTAAAATTAACGTGACCTAAACATTGATGTCATAGATCCATTGAAGTGATTGTGGCGTTGTTTCACATAAATGAGGACTCGGACACAATCCCATAACAATTATCTTCTGTCCTCACCCCTTGCAGTAGAAGTTTACCGACTTGATTATAAACGTTACTGATTAAGTGCGAAAAGCGTTCGCGTGTAGGTGCATGGTCGTTGTTTTCATTTCGCCTACTCAATACAAATAAACCTAAATTACAACTGCACTTGCGAGGCAAGCACAGCGGTAAGTCGGGTATCAAAAATCCACAAGGACGAGTTGCTAGAATTTAATTGATTTAGTGCTCCGAAATAAAAGTGTAAAAGGTGATTACAAACTAAAAAGGAAAATGTTTAACTAGGCGAGGGAAATGAAACTATATTAAGAAAGCGAGTAAAACGATAGGTTGCGCCGAATATCCTTCACCCGAGTTAATTTGTATAAAATGGATACATGGGTCGACGAGTTATTTAGAATGCGTCTCGTTTTGACTGTTAATTGAATCAAGGGTTGTCACGCCCCTAAATCCGCATAAAAGCCTAATAAGATTTTGGCGTCAACAAATACCCCGGAAATTACGCACGAAAGGTCGTAAGCACGGGGCACACATGATATGCTCCGTCAAATCTCCTAGGTGCAATAACTAGGACAACGCACCCGAAATAGACCCGTAAACGCCATCACCAAAGCCAAGCAACGCGTCAACTCAAGTGAGTTCCATTCAAACACAACCTAATTTAAATTAGCTAAAAAGCATGATAAAAACGCGATAAATGGAAAGCGATAAATAAACGTGATAAATCTACCTAGAAAGCACGTAAATCAAAGCATGTAAACTAATTAACAAAGCATGTAAATTAATCTAGAAAGCAAGAATCAAGGAAATGCAAGCTATATTAATGGAGAGGTTAATGAATATAGTCAACTTACATACCAAAAAGGGTGTCAATCCAAAGAGAAATGAAGAAGAACTAACCAAAAACCAAACCCTAAGCTATTCTAACCTAAAAACTATTTTAAAACGTTCATATCTGATATTTACAACAAAAAAGTCTATTTATACTAAGTAGGAATACGTTAGAAAAGAAAAGAGATAAGAAAATAAAAACCAAAATATCTCCTGAAAATAGGGGATCGATCGATCGACCCCTTTGGTCGATCGATCAATCATGAACAAAATATCCCATATCGAGAAGGATCGATCGATCGATCAAGCAGGTATCAGCACACTGCATTGCTGTTTTCGCTTGATTGCATTTCTCGTCCGCTAAAACTCCTGTAACTTCTTCATACGGACTCAGAATCGCGCACCGTTCGTGGCCAGGCGAAGCTTGCAAGGAGGGCTATAACTTCCGTGAGATGTTGGTCCAGGTGCCCAATCTGTGAAATGACTAAAATACCCTTGAGCGTGCGACTGCGTACAAAAATTAAAAGCTCAATTAACCCATTCAAAACATGTTAATGTAGAAATCCGAGGATGTCTGGTTAACGAGCATAAATATAGGGAATAAGATATCCGAGGGGGGCTAAAATGCGTAGGTTTGGAGGATAAAATACGCAATATTTATGTATCATCACACCCCCTAACTTACACATTGATAGTCCCTAGCAATGAAATAGGATGCAACAAGAACTACAAGCAAACCAAAAGCAGGATAAGTACAAAAGTATGGTATAAAAGTAAAAGGCCACTTTCGCGGGCGATTCGATTGCATTTAGCATATGCAATAAGCCGTTAAATCCCTAGGTCATCCTAGTGGACGAGTGTCGTCTTGTAAGGGATTTCAGGAATGATACCCACAAACATCACACGATTTCCTCAAAATATGCCGAAACCAACATGCGATAAGCCCAACAATGGCGAAAAAGATTTCATACGCATTATTAGCAAAGTGAATGAATTCAAACAATAGTCCAAATCATTAACATTATAGAATGCACCTTATAGAATTGAAACCTTAAAATGTGGGAGGGGGATCGAGCACATGCAAAGTATGATTTGGCGAAAAACTTATATAAACCGGATAAACATTAAAGCAAGCATATATTCAATTCTCACGGGCATTACACTCATCAAGTGAATTAACTCGAAACAGGAAGGTAACACATGGAACATACGGGCTAAAGAGTAAATGTAAATGGAAACTAGGCCGCACACATGTCACAAATGAAGAACGCTATATATAAACTGAAAAACTGTAATCTTAATGAAAGATACCGCACACTAAAAGAGGAAAAATGCATTTTCACAGATTATCAAAACTATTATGAATTTTAAATTACATCAACCTAAGATCACATAGGACTTTACTAGGGTTGTAATGTAGGCTAGGCTAGGGTACAGAATGAAGGAATATATTTACGGATTCAAAGTGTTCGGAATGAAAACTCGGAATAATGGAAAAATACGAGCAATATCAAAACTGGAAAATAAGTTCCAAACGGAATTAGATATATCATCAGGGAGAGTAATCAAAGCTTATTGAACTATATACAACATTTACAACGTTCTCTTTCTTTTCTTTTCTTCCTTTTCTCATGTTTTTTTTTCTTTTCTTTCTCTTTTTTCTTTCTCCTTTTCATCACTTTTTTACTTCTTTCTCTTTTCTTTACTTTTCAAACTCTCATATGCCTAAATTTCAACCGACATCACAACAACAACATTCAATCCCAAGCAACATTCCAAACAAAGGTTTGGAAAGTGTATGTATGGTATAAAACTCCAATTTAGAGTTGGTTATGGGAATGGGGTTATGAAACGAAAGGCTAATATTAGGCTCAAAGGGGTTAACGACGGTAAACATATAAGGGTGAGGTCAAGGATAATATGGGTGATATAACAAAGAATGCCTATAATTATTTCACAAAGTTTACGCAATTCTCGAGTCAAAACAATATATGAAAATCATGATCAAGTAACACATTTCAAGTATGAACTCAATTAATGAACGGTCAAATGAAAAAATAGAGAGATTACCAACGAATTCAACGTTTTCAATGAGAAAAGAATAGTGTATACACTCACAAATGATGAAAGGTACAAAGATTACTCGGTGTAAGTATATACAATGCAACAAAAGATTATCGAGTTATAAAAATCTTAAACCAAATCAATATAACAATAAAAGTGCATGTGCTCATGGGATTAAAGTTTAATTCATGAAGTTATTCATAATATCAATAATGGAGACGAAAGTCTAATAACTTCTAAAATCGAGAACATGCATCATTGGGTTGTCTATTGGATCGGACAATTAATGAAATTTATCATCGAAAACAAAGGCGAAAGGCAAAAAAAAAATGAAAAAAGAAAGAAAATCTTTTTGAAATTTTTAATTTTTCTAAGAAAAGCATACTAAGTAACTAACATGTGAGCAAAAACATGGACTAAATAAAGAAATGGATAGAATATCCCACACCCCCTAACTTAAAACTTGACATTATCCTCAATGTTAATTAAGAACCAAGTTAAAGAGAGGAAAAGAGCGATATTACCCAAAATTGGAGCAATCCCCATAAGAACAAGTCCAAAGAATCTACAAAACAAGTTAGTATCGAGCATAGAAAAAACAAATAATAAAAAGTTAACTAATTACAAAACTAAATTAAAAAGGAAAGAAAAAATAAAGAAAGAAAGAATAAAAAGCTAACTATATACAACCTACTATTTAGGCCTCACACTAACTGTACACAAGAAGTCTAAATAGCTGAGGGTCCACCGTAAGAACGATTTGAATTTGGAGGATAACTGGTGTACCCTCACATACAAGCATGCCCTCCAAAAAATATGAATTCCGTTTGAACAACGGAAGGCATGTGTAAGGCGTAAGAAATGAATCATCGCCAATTATCAATTTTTGAGGGACGATGGGGGGTTTGGATTGAACAGGTGACAAAAACATGTGGGGACCGAGAAAAACCGAATATCCTCCCAATGATTTTAAAATTGGAATGGGAGGCGGCGCACAAAAAAGCACGGATGCGATCATGGAAGGCAACTCGAGCAAGTACTCCTCATCGGTGAAAAGGTTTAAAACATTAAAGTTTGAAACCGAATCATCAGGTACTTGTGACAGTGTGATATTAGAGAATGAAAACGGGGATGAAAGAAATTCAAACTCATGAGATGAATCATCATCACATGAAGATTGAGTTTCGAAGGAAAAAATATCATTTTCTATGAAATGTTCTTCTTTGGGGGCCAAAGAAGAAATTATTTCATTGCAAATAGATATTACGTTATTTTCATCCTCATTTTCATTATCTATTACGCAATGGGCAAAGTCTAGAATGGTTTGTTCCAAAGTAGGTAAAAGTACCTAATTTGGTTCAAAACATTCATCGACTTCGAAAGTCTCGGAAGCAAAATCGTCGTCGGTCTCAAATAATAAATTCAACTCATGTTCCCACAAATGATTTTCTTCCCGATATTGATTTTCAAGTTTCTCATTCTCATACATACGCAAACCCTCACTAAATGCCATGGGTCGAGGTGCGGATGCATGAAAATGGGAACTTTGAAAATTACCATCGGACTTAAACGAAAACTCATTGTTATAGGAATTTTGAAAACTATTCGAATTCCTTTCAAAATTCCTATTATAAGGAGGTAAAGGCCCAAAATCATTGTCATCATCATCAAAATTCCAATAACCTAAGTTTTGACTTTCGTTATACTCTCCCAAAGTCATATTTGAATTTGTTATACTTTGGGATTCTAAGTATTCACCGAAAGTCATAGGTTTGCGAGAATTTTTAGAATTATAACAATGATTAACGAAAGAATTGGAATAAGACATGCTTACCCCGAAAATGGCTCGAAGTGGCAGATTCCACAAAGTAAGTGCGCGTAGGAAAAATCTGAGCATTTCTAAGTGATAAAATGTGGAAGTACTGCAAAAAGATTGGAAAATAATACAAATAGAAAGAAAATACCATGAAATACTAAATCAAATAAAGTCTAAAATAAACTAGTCCCCGACAACGGCGCCATTTTGATTACCGCGAAATGCATGCACGTGTAAGGGCACGCAGTCGTTGTTTTCGTTTCACCGCGATAATACAAAAATCTAAATTATGACTACACTCAACGAGTGAGTATAGCGGTAAGTCGGGTATCGAAAGATCCACTGGGACGAGATGCTAGAATTTATAAGATTTAATATTCTGAAATAAAAGTGTAAAAGGCGATTACAAACTAAAAAGGAAAATATACATAAAAGCGAAATGTTTAACTAGGCGAGGGAAATGAAACTAGATTAAGAAAGCGAGTAAAACTATAGGTTGTGTCGAATATCCCTCATCCGAGTTAATTTGTATAAAATGGATACATGGGTCGACGAGTTATTTAGAATGCGTCTCGTTTGGACAGTTAATTGAATCAAGGGTTGTCATGCCCCTAAATCCTCATAAAAGCCTAATAAGATTTTGGCGTCAACAAATACCCCAAAAATTGTGCATGAAAGTTCGTAAGCACGGGACATACATGATATGCCCTGTCAAATATCCTAGGTGCAATAACTAAGACAACGCACCCGAAATAGACCCATAAATGCCAACACCAATGCCAAGCAATGCGTCAACTGGAGTGAGTTCCATTCAAACACAACTTAATTTAAATTAACTAGAAAGCATGATAAAAACGCGATAAACGGAAAGCGATAAATAAACGCGATAAATCTACCTAGAAAGTACGTAAATCAAAGCATGTAAATTAATTAACAAAGCATGTAAATTAATCTAGAAAGCAAGAATAAAGGCAATGCAAGCTATATTAATAGAGAGGGTAATGAATAGTCAACTTACATACCAAAAAGGGTCTCAATCCAAAGAGAAATGAAGAAGAACTAACCAAAAACCCAAACCCTAAGCTATTCTAACCTAAAAACTATTCTAAAACGTTCACATATGATATTCACAACAAAAAATTCTATTTATACTAAGTTGGAATAAGTTAGAAAAGAAAAGAGAAAAGAAAATAAAAGGCAAAATATCTCCTGGAAACAGGGGATCGATCGATCGACCCCTTTGGTCGATCGATCGATCATGAACAAAATATCCCATATCGAGAAGGATCGATCGATCGATCCTTTTGATCGATCGATCAAGCAGGTATCAGCACACTGCATTGCTGTTTTGCTTTCGTCCGCTAAAACTCCTGTAACTTCTTCAGACGGATTCGGAATCGCGCACCATTCTCGGCCATGCGAAGCTTGCGAGGAGGGCTATAACTTTCGTGAAATGTTGGGCCAGGTGCCCAATCTGTGAAATGATTAAAATTCCCTTGAACGTGCGGCTACATACAGAAATCGAGCGGAACACGTTCGAACTTCACACTTAACATCAAAATACCTATAAAAGCTCAATTAACCCCTGCAAAACATGTTAACGTAGAAATTTGAGGATGTATGGTTAACGACCATAAATATAGGGAACAAGATACCCGAGGGGGTTAAAATGCGTAGGTTCGGAGGATGAAATACGTAATATTTGCGTATCATCAGTTACACTCATTCAGGTCAAACTTTACAGTAAAGTCTGCGTCGCACAGCTGGCTATTGGTAAGAAGTTTTAATTTCAAACATTTTACGTACAAAAGATTATCTAGCTTAGGAAAATCGAGTATCTCTACTCTACTTAGCCCTATTATGCTAGATTTACTCATATCATCGAAGGTGACTTTACCGTCCTTGCGATCCTTAAGGCTGGTAAAAAATGAGATGTCACCAGTCATATGCCTGGAGCAACCACTATCAAAAGAGCTACATTGACAACAATGGCTTTCTCTTCATGCCTAGTCACCCAAGTCGGGGTGACTTTTTATTTACCCTTATCATTGTTGGGTCTAGTTGGGATTAAGAAGTATCCACTGGCGGTAAAGACATTAATTGATGCACTTCCTTCAAACTGTGAGAAGTGGCGATAAGACAACATGCTCTTTAAAATTAGCAGAATCGCTAAAATGGTGCGACGGAGTATGTGTACATTGAGTCCAACCCAAACTATAGCAAAACTCCCTAAGGTGGCTTTTTTTCTTACAATAAGTGTAGAAATATACAGTCTTAGGCCGACCTTGGTTTGCTTTTCTTGGTCGAACTTTCCTTTGGGGTTTTGGTTGAGGGCTAAAAAGATTCATAATGAATCGGGAACCGGTTCCGGTGCGACATGTGACGTGAAAGCATTGTCGAAACCTATTCCCTGCCTCTCACCAAACCCTAAAGCGGGGCCGAGGAGCATCTTTCCAGATTTGTCCTCAATCTTTTTCTTGGCTTCCCGGGATATCTCAAGATCATGAATGAGTTGGGATATAAAGGTGTCAAGTTTCTTTCGAGTCTTCACGAATGCAAGGAACTCACTCGTAAGACTAGTCACTTGTTTGGTCAAGTCCCCTTTCTCTTTATCAAAACTACTCTCTCCAAAAGCTCTATTTATCACTCTAGAAACTCTCTCTCTCTCTCTCTCTCTCTCTCTCTCTCTCTCTCTCTCTCTAAAATACATGATAATAGAGGACTCTCTATCTCTTGTATCTCATAATTCCTTCTCTAGCGCAATGATCCTAGTTGTTAATCCTTTATTTTGCTTTTTCGTTTTAAAGGACTCAGTGTATAAATCGACATTGGCGCGGTTTAGGTCACACTTGATCTCACTTACATCATCCTTACCCTCACTCACATTATTTTCACTATCGAGGTGTCCTTGTGAATTAGCTTCCTTATCATCGTGAGGTACACTTGAAGTACTCACATGACTAGTCATGAATGTGGTGAAGTTACATTCATGCGGTGATTCATCTCCTGAATCCACCGACTCGACCTCGCTCTAGTCACTAAGGGTAGCATTTAGGGTAGCTTTGCCCTTGCCATAACGCTTTAACCTAGTTGGGCACTCATATGCTTTATGACCTCTCCTATCACACTCGTAACACCTCTCCTCCTTTCTCTTTGGGGCGTTCTTTTTATCTTTTTCAAATTTCTTCCCATTTTTATTTTTCTCAAAGCTCCTTTTATCTTTAAAATTTCCATTACTTTTAAGTTTGATAAGTTTCTTGAAATTCTTATCAAAAAGGGCCAAATCATTTAAATCAAAGTTGTACTCAGAATCGGACAACATTTCCTCTCTATTTTTCGACGACTCCTCTTTCTTCCTAGACGACTCCTCATTCTTTTTAGACTGGGCCTTAAATGCGATCTCTTTTTCCTTGGGTTTAACCTTTAAAGAAAACTTGTCGATTTCGTAAGCCTGAAGGTATCCTACAAGCTCTTTTAACCTAAGAGAATCTAACAGTCCTAAAGAATTAAGCACAGTGACTTTTGGGATAAAGCGCTTTAGGAAGTGATCTTAAAATCTTTTTAAATACTCACGTGTCAGGAATTTTTTCACCAAGATCAAAGCTAGTAGTAATTATAATTATATTTTACAAACATGCATAAAACTCATCAAAACTTTAAGATTCAATCATGGTTATTGTTACAAACTGAGTAGTTAAATTTTGCAGTTTGGTTGCCTTAATGGTATTTGTGCCCTCGTGTGTAAGCTGCAGGATACCCCATGCCTCTTTTGACATAGTACACATCATGATACATCAGAACTTGTCGGGTGAGACGGACCCAAAAGTTGCACTAAGGCCATATGAATTATAAGTGCTCCATTTAATTTCATCCTTAGTCCAGTTAACTACTTGGTTTAAGATTGGTCACATTATCTACGGTGGCAGTGGGAGGAGTCCACCCTCTTTCACAAATTAACCAGACACGTTCATCAATAGCCTTTAAAGTTGATTTCATGTGGCTTTCTAATAAGCATAGTTTGTACCATCAAAAACTGACATTTGATTATATAAGTTATCCATTATTCTTAGATTTTTCAAAAGTCAATTTTTTCAAAAAATTGATATCCAGAAAAATTTTACGGAAATATTACACGGTAGAATTGTGTAAATGGATATAATACCAAATTGAGAGTGCTCTTCCATTCAATGTCTTAATTTATTTAACTAAACTCCAATTTTATCACCAGTTTTAATTAAACCCTAAACATGCATCTAAATGTTTGAAGGTAATAAATCTATCTAGCATGCAATCCAATAATCAAAAAAGCAAATTTCAGGAAAAATCCCCTAAAGGGGAAAAACCTTTTATTTCAATATTTAATGTAAACCACCACTTACATGTACATAGAGAAATACAATGTTTTTGACAGATGAATACCCGCAAGTCTCGGTTCGTTGTCTTCAGCAAAAGCTCCCGCAAGAACTTCAAGAATCAGCAATGGAGATAGCTTCTCTTCTCCACAAGTACCACTCCAAGATTGGATAATATCAATAAAAAGGTTTCTCAAACATTCATAATCATATATATGGAGGTTTGAGTGAATCAATATATATTTTAGCCTTAAAATATGAAGACTTCAATCGCAGCAAGTATGCATAAGGCAGCGTTAAAAAGTCTTATGAAATACCTAATGAGAGTAGGTATTTATAGGCCAAATAAAAAATCAATGCGACGCCATGTCGTTCGAACGACATGTGTATGTCGTTAGAATTACATATGGATGACGTTAGATCCAGCTTCGGACGACTTATAAGAAACGACATACCAAAAAAAATAATATGTGGTCATTTGATGCACAGAAGAAATGAGGCATCTCGCGACCTTCGAACAACATCTCCAAGTAGTTTGAACGATTTTCAGCGAAAATATTTATTTTTAAATGCCAGTCTTATTTTTGAAAAAAAAGCGAATAGTTATAAAATCGATTTCAAAATCTCCCAAATGTAATTGCAAAAATTAAGAACTCCAAATAAGAATTATACCATTAACGTAGTAAGTAGTGGAGACCGGTTGAAGTAGAACATCGCACGTTGAAGATGATTGAAGAACCTTATACTCTTGACTTACTTGAGTCTAAATTGTATAAGTGCTAATCTAATTTGGAAATTGTGCCAAAATATTAAGTCCCATCCCCTAGATACCAAAGAACCTCAGATACTACACTTGATGCCTCAATTAATTCTTTCAAAGGTAAAATTCTCAACTCCACACACACACTAAGATTGCGTACATTCACATATAGTGCATTAATTGCTTGTGTGAGTTAATTCCCTTTTAATATAAGGTTTTAATATTTTTGGGAATTTTTAAACTTTTTTAAAAATGATTTCTTTCATAATAAAAGTTGGTTTTATAAACTTTTGGGGTCATTTTGTAATTTTTGGTTTTATCTTGACTTGTGGAATGTTTGGTTGGGTAGAATTCGAAAGATCTTGAGACTTAAGGGTGAGTGTATATTTATTTTAAAACACACGTTTAAGATTAATCTGAGCCCTACACCTGTCATTGTTTTACCGGCCTGATTTGTGTTTGTTGGTAGACTCAGTTCCTGTTTGCAATCTCAGCCCTTGGATTGTTTTCATCAATGATCTGCATATATTTTATCCCAATCCCTGTGAACCCTTTTTAGGCCAATCAGCGTATGTTTAATCCACCACTGATGTTAAACCGTTGGATGAGAGTCAACAGTCCATGACCAAATCTCTTCCATTGGATTTGATCTCTTATTCTCGAACCTTCCTTGCTTAGTATAAAAGGAGGTTAAGTCTCAGCATTTGAAGACTTTTGCCAGTTCGTCCAAACTAAGAGAAAAAGAGAAGAGAGAGAAACCATACAGAGAGAAAACCCTAAATAGTTCAAACCCTAATCTCATTTTCAAACCCTAAATTCTTTTTTCCAAAATCAGTTTTCATCAAAGCCAAACCTGAGTGTTTGAGAGTTATTTTGGTAGTGGTTTGAAGGCAGTCTGTGGTATGAATCCTCTGAGTTTGAGATCTTGTAACCAAATTAAGCATTTCAGTTTGATCTCTATTTCTTTCTTATAGAAACAGTAGATCTTGCTATTTTATGTTATATTACACTTAGATCTGCACTTTTACGTTTCTCGTCTTGAGAAATCAGATTTGTTAATTATTTTTCTGCAAATGTTTTTCACAACTATAGAAACAACAAATTCTTTTCTGTTTCTAGTTCTTATTAAATAAGTCTTCTGATCTAGATGGAATTGCAATCGGTGGTTTTTAATTTCAAAAATATTTTCTAAACCCTCTGAAATTTATTAAGACCTTGAACCATCTTTCGAGGAAGGTAACCTTAGATTCTGGGTTAGTTTAAAGATCAAGAAAGTTAGTTGTTTCTAAAGAAGAGAGAAATTGAAAAACTTATTCATTTAGATATTTATGTAATTTGATAGGACTTGTTTGTATAAATAAGTGTGCGTGTGTGCATGCATGTGTTAGATCACTTTCACAAACACTTGTCACACTACAACACAAGAAGTGTTGAGTATAAGATCTTGAAACATCAAGAGTCGACGTAAAGCTGAAACAAAGTGTTGAGAAGTTAGCAAGCTGAGAAAGCAACATCAACATCAGAACTGCAAAAAAGTTAGAATCAACCAGTCGGTACATATTCCAAACTTGTATAGGTCTGTTTTGTTTGCATGTGTGTTAAACAGACAGTAACTTGTATATTTTGTTTTAGTGGATTTTTTTGGTTTGCGACTTAGAAGTCATCGTGGATGTTTCCTCAGTTGGGTGAGGTTTTACCACTTTAAAAACTGTGTGTACTTAAGATTTCTACATCTCCTCATCTCATTCTTGTTGGTGTGCTGATATAAACTATTTTAGTTTTGTTTTTCAAAACTAGTTACATAATCTTGATCATATCTCGTACATTTTTTATTAAACACATCTTGTGGTTAATCTGTTTTGATTTAAAGAAAAGAGGTTCTCTAAAAAATAGTTCGGAGTTACTTAAATAGTTTGATCTTGAATTAAACGGCTTAAGTGACAGCTTTTCAATTGGTATGAGAGCTTAGAAATTTCGTTTAAAGATCTTGTGTTTCTGAAATTATTTTCTTGAAATCAAACAATGGACGAGGAAAATGAAAGATTTGGTAACTTGACCAGACCTCCTCTCTTTGATGGAAATAACTTTTCTTACTGAAAAGTAAGGATGGTTGCTTTCATACAAGGAACCTTGGGAGATGATGTCTGGGATATTATTGAAAATCACTACACCAAAAACAGTAATTTGGCACACCTTGATATTAAAAATTTGGCACAATTTAAAACTGTGCCAGATTCTAGCACGGTTTAATGATAATCTGGCATACTTTTAAACAGTGCCAAAATTTGGCACTGTTTAAAAGTGTGCCAAAATTGGATACGTTTTCCTAAAATATAAAATACCCTAAAAAGAATTCACTTAACTCAATTCCCTCTCGCTCTCTCTCATCTTACTCTCATTCCCAAACCTTCTCGCTCATCTATTTCTCTCTAAAAATTGAGTTTTACCTGATCCTTAATGGTGAATTTGTCTCTAAAAAAATATCCATTCGCGCCTGATTATCTCTCCTACTTCAATGTTCCTTCCTCCACCCCTCTGACCCTTTAACACTCGACACACGTTTTCCCCATGACCTAGAGCCCATTTTGTGTTCTCACATATCTGCAGTTAAGGTACTAGATTGTCCATCTTTTGTTTTGATTTTCCTTATTTTGTAATTTTTTTGAATTACAGATCTACTTATTTTCTACACTGATATAGATTTCTCGTCGTTGAGAAACAAGTTGAAGAAGGGGATTTTTTCCTTTCACATGGAAGGGTATTGGAATTGGTTGGGTTTGGATGATTTAGGGATTTTTATTAGTTGTTAAGGCAGTTTTGAGGAATTTCATCTTTTTCTCTCACATGGGTATTGTAGATTTCCCACACTGAGGTATTCTTCCTTTTTTCTGAATTCTACTTGATTTCTTTGGTTTCTAAATGCTCGAGGATTTGATTTACTAATTTTGTTAATATTGTTTCACATTATAAGCTTCCGTTAATTGATTTGATATGGGTTTGAACAAAGTTACATCAGTTATCTCTTTGTCTGAATCAAGGTTCATTGCAGATTTGGTTCACCTACACCGAGCTATGGTATTTCATAACCTAGGTCAGTTATTCTCATAGAATAATTGTTGGGTTTGTTAATTAAAATTATGTCATGTTTATCATTATGAATGATTTTTTACCTTTTGATTTTGTTTTTACAAATTCATTGCATCTCATTAAATGCACACATGTATACACACTATTTCCTCTGATCTGCTTTTTTAGGCAAAATGAAATTAATGATATGTGTATGAAATATGCGGGGGTAGAAGATGAACGTGTGAGTATTTACCTTTTTTCAAAATTTTAAGAAGTTGTCTTTTATTTTTATCTTAATCCATTGCTTCCATTCAATTATTTTGATCTAAATCGTCTTTTATTTTAAAGTTTTACTTTTTATCTTTTTTAGTTTTGTTTATGTTCTAGGGTTCATTTCTATAAATACTTATTTCTTCTTCTATTTTTCCGGTCACAAATTCATATATGTGGAGTTTAAGTGGGAAATGATTAATTTTATTAGTTGAGTTATGATTGTTCTTGGAAGTGGTTTGCGTTGAGATGATTACCCAAGCGAAATATCACATTACTCGGGACAAGTGTGCTTATTTTCGATATATTATTGACATTGAAAATGTTCTTTATTTTCGATATCACATTACTCGGCACCTGTGCTTCATAGCTAATTTGTTAGTGTTGATGATACCATTAATACTTCTCTACTTCACTCTCCCTATTAAGTTTCTGGTAGTAGCATTAGTACATCAATCGTCAGTTTTCTTTTTTTTTCTTTGTTTCCAGTCATTGGTGATGCAAACAATCGCAAAATCAATAATAAATTTAACAGAGCCATTGAGCATTCAATATCAGCATCACGGATTTGAAGAATGAAGGTACTATATGTTTAATTTGGTGTGTCCACAATTTTATCTCTTATCTATACTGTACTTATATCCTTTATTTTATTATTAGGGTTATTTATGTTTTACTTTTTAGGCACATTTGTATCTGACCGACTAAAGTTCTTTGAAGAATAATCAATCTCGTATTGCTCAATGGCTCTAATAGGAACGAGGGTAGAGTTAGATACGAGGAAGAAACTATCATATCGTTGTTGGTGATGCTGAGAATGTTGCTACAGAGTATCTTTAACAACCATGGTAAGAGTATTTTAATTATTTTACAATTATGCCATGTATTTTGAAAAAGGTATCTTGTTATAGGGACTTAATTTAGAAAAGGAAAAAAATTATGCATCTTACACTAGAAAAATAAAGTCAAGAACTTAAAGGCCCATTTTTTGTATCATTGAAGGGGAACCTTCCCTGAGGGTTTGAAAGGTTTTGACTTGACTTGTTGAAATTTGGGAATTACTTGCTGAAATTTATGGTGCTATCAATGCCTTCTGTTTTGTAACATCATAGCACAAAACATCATTTTCATCTTGTATTTAATTATACATACGAGTAAGTTTTTTTAATAAACTGAGAAAAGACGTGTGGGGTAATAAAAGCCTCTCCTATGAGAAGTTTTAAGTCATTCAATCTACCTCTAAAAAGTGAGATTTTCAATTCAAATATTTAGACTGGAATTTGAGCAATGAGACCTATATGAATAACGACACACCCTGAATTTTCAACCTCTCTCTTTATTCCATCCTCTTTTATCATATATGAACCAAAAAATAATCAGAACAAATGATGAAGTAAAGTTAATTTTGAATAGGTTTTAATTTTATTCCTTCTTGCTTGTGAATAGGTTTTCTAAGTGGGAACCGTTGCAAAACTTGGAGCCACTCTCGCAACATACCCCTTGTTGGTTGTCAAGGTAAAATCATGTCTATCTTTCTTTATAGATAAAAATTATGACAATCCTAGTAAAAAGATAACACATGAAACTAATAAAGATAATAATAAAGAATCATATATAATCATAACATACTCCCCCCCCCCCCCCCCCCCCCGCTCCTAAGTTCATAACAACATCCTATCCAAATATACGTAACAATGCTTCCTGTGTCCATGTAATAAGAGAAGTATCTTATGTGACATTTTAAGTTCTTTTCTTTTCCTTTTCCCTTTCTTTCGGGGCCAAATGAGGGACAATATAATTTGAACCATGGTGTCCAGCTCTTGCCCATGACAGGCCAGGTCACCAATAGGCCAGGACATCGGTTCCAAATGACAACTAAAAACTCAAGTTACCTCTCATCTTTTCATTCTTTTTGACTCCATATGAACAATGCCTAGGGGGTTGTGCAAGCTGCTTCCATGTGGTGCTGCAATAGGCCGACGACATTTAAAACAAGCTGACCTTTTAAAACTGTGGAGATGGTGGAGTTATGGTTGTAGGCTGCATTCCTCTTCACTGATTCATTTCAAAGGTATAACTAAAACTGTTTTGATATAATACTTTTTTTCATTTCTCTCCGAGTTCAGTTTATCATTTGGCAATATATATGCTGATATATGTTCCGTTGATACATTTTTTTTTCTGAGTTCAATTATGGTTGTAGGTTGACAGAAGCACTTTTCCCTTTTTAAGGCTATATTCAGCTTTGCCTTTGCCTCATATAAGTCACCTCTAGTGCTTTAATTAGGATCAAGCTCAAAAGAATTTTCTTTGATAATCACCTGGTCTTCCAAATCCTTAACATTCTGGAAAATATTTTTAAAATGACTGGTGTTCCACTCCTTAAGGCAGCCTTTGAGTCTTTCGAGTTTTTTAGCAAACCAATTCATTGGGGAAGCAACCAACGGGATTGACCAAGACTCTTTCACAACAGTATGAATGTTATAATCCACACCACATATTGAGGAAGTTGAATGGTTTGGGGGAAGTTTTGATTGAGAGCAAGAGAGGACTATGATCAGAGCAATTTTCATGCGAATGAGTAATGTATGATTTGGGAAAGTCAATCAACCATTGAAAGTTTGCAATCCCCCTGTCCAATCTGCTGAAAATTATGTCAATCACCCTATTATTTGTCAAAGTAAACCTTAAACCTGAGAATCCAAGATCTAATAAATCACTATAAGATATCATGCCATTGAAATCTTGACTAACATTTAAATCTAGATCACTTGGAGACAGGTATGCAGCAACCCATTGCTTGAATTGACGAAGCAGGGAACTATTTTTTCCCAAAAATCTTTTCTGAACTTAGAGTTGGAGACAGTTATGCAGCAATCCACCTTTTAGTGCAGCAATCCACCTTCTGTGTTTTTCTTCAAATGATTATTAAGATATTTGTGTCTTCCATTTCTAATCTCTGATTTTCTTGAAGTGTACAGGTTATGTGGATCTAGAACGTGGAAGTGCCTGAATGCCATTCGCAAGATAGTATACATGCTGTGTACATTAAGCTTGTCTTTTCTATTTAGCTTCTGTAATGACATGTGTACATTAAGCTTTATGACAGACTCAAGCTATGCTATACATATTTTAACTTCCGCGAGTGTTGCATCATTCGCAAGGCTATGCAAGTCCCTCAAAGTATACTTCCATTAACTGTCGATATTATAAGTTGGGTTTAAAATGCTTCCACAGTTGTATTCCACTCTGACTTGAAACTCATTCTTCAAAATTTCCCAAGCATCCTTTGACTTATTAGCACCCATGGTTCATTTTGTATTGATGTTTATATATACATCTTTAAATTTTCCCAGGTGAAAGACTTAAAATTTCCATACCATCACTTGAAATGTTTTTCCGTTGTAGGTTGGTTCAATAATAGGCAAGGGTGGGAAAACTATTAAGAATCTGCATACGAGATCATGGGCACGGATTCAGGTAGTTGATATCATATTACCTTGATCTAAATTCTATAAAAGAATAAATTATACAATAAAAGAATTCTCAATGAATGCAATAAAAGTTACGGCATTTTTTTATCGATTATAATAGAATGAGCGAACCCCGTTGAAGACTTCTGAGTGTCTTAGGAACATGAGGATACTAAATGAGGACAATTTGCCATAATATTTGGCAAATCAACTATATTATTCAACAATTTGCCATAATTCACCTACCTTAATTTCTGGGTTTTTTTTCATAATGATGATGATTTATACGTTTCTTCTTTAATTACATTTAGCATGCATATCTTGAGAACATGACAATAATTTGAAAATATATAGATTATGCTTAAAAACTAGCCGTTAAAGGGTGAAAACCCAAACGGCCCCGTAAGAGGTATGAACACCTCGCACGGGACCAATATAACTTGTAGGAATTAATCGCGTAGTCACGGGTCTCCCGATTGGAGAGTATGACGATAATTTGAAAATATCTAGATTAGGCTTGAAAACATGCCGTTAGAGTGTGAAAACTCAAACCATCGCCCAAATGTCCCCGTAAGAGGCATGAACACCTCGCACGGGACTAATGTAACTTGTAGGAACTAATTGCGTAGTCTCGGGTCTCCCGGTTTGATAATATAACGACAATTTACAAAAACCAACACTTAAATTTAAAAACATTCTGTGAAAGGGTGAAAACTTAATTCTGCCACTAAACGACCCCGTAAGAGGCACGAACACCTCGTACGGACTAATGTAACTTGTGGGAACTGATTGCATAGTCCCGGGTTTCCCGGTTTGAGAGTATGACGATAATTTGCAAAAATAACACTTAGACTTAAAAATAGGCTGTTAACGGGTGAAAACCCAAACCAGCCCCCAAACGACCCCGTAGGGGGCACGAACACCTCGCACGGGACCAATGTAACTTGTAGGAACTGATCGCGTAGTCCCGGGTCTCCCAGTTTGAGAGTATGATAATAATTTACAAAAATCACACTTAGACTTAGAAACAAGCCGTTAAAGGGTGAAAACCCAGACCAGTCCCTAAACGACCCCGTAGGGGGCACGAACACCTCGCACGGGACCAATGTAACTTGTAGGAACTGACCGCGTAGTCCCGGGTCTCCCGGTTTGAGAGTATGACAATAATTTGTAAAAATCACACTTAAACTTAAAAACAAGCCGTTAAAGAAATGATCCCGTAGGGGTAACAAACACCTCGCACGGGACCAATGTAAGGTCTCCCGGTTTGAGAGTATGATGATAATTTGCAAAAATCACACTTAGACTTAAAAATAAGCCATTAAAAGGTGAAAACCCAAACCTGCCCCCAAACGACCCTGTAGGGGGCACAAACACCTCGCACAGGACCAATGTAACTTGTAGGAACTGACCGCGTAGTCCCGGATCTCCCGGTTTGAGAGTATGACGATAATTTGCAAAAATCATACTTAGACTTAAAAACAAGTCGTTAAAGGGTGAAAATCCAAACCTGTCCCCAAACGACCCCATAGGCGGCACGAATACCTCGCACGGGACCAATGTAACTTGTAGGAACTGACCGCGTAGTCCCGGGTCTCCCGATTTGAGAATATGATTGTAATTTCCACTCATATATGTAATTTTTTAGTTTGAGTAAATTTTTTTTTGTAAATTATTGGGTTACTAATATTGTATCTTTTTTCTATCCTATTTTTTTTTTGCAGGATAACAGTTTAAAGTTGGCATTTATTCATGTTGAACACACAGAGAACTCAATGGTTTACAACAAGGGGTTTATTCATGATTCCATATTTTTGTGTCATGGCCGTGCGGTCTTTTGTTGTTTTATTGTTGACTTTTATGGTCGTGTGAGCTTTTGTAAGTTAATTGTTATATTTTGTGGTCGTGCAGGCTTTATGTTAGGCAGGTTTTGTATTAACAAATTTTGGAATGTCCAGAAAATAAAGAAAATTCTGCCCAATTTGTTTTGGGCCTGTGAACTGTTAAAGACTTGTAATATTTTGAAGTTTGTACGTACATTAGTTTATTAATAACGTGCAATATTATTAATTTGTGAATTTTGTGATTTCAAATAATTATTTTTTTTTAATAAAAAATTTGGCACAGTTCAAAACTGTGCCAAAAGTGTGCCAGAAATATCAAATTCTAGCACGGTTTAAAAATGTGCCAGAAGTGTTCTTGTTTGGCTGAATCTGGCACAGTTAAAAACTGTGCCAAAAGTGTGCCAGAAATATCAAATTTTGGCACGATTTAAAAGTGTGCCAGAAGTGTTCCTGTTTGGCCAAATCTGGCACACGTTTGAGCCGTGCCAGAAAAAAAATGTCATTTTGGAACACCTGATTCTGGCACAGTTCAAAACCGTGTCAGATTTGATCTGGCACAGTTTTAAACCGTGCCAGATTCCTGTTTTTGGTTTAGTGAATGGATATACTTATTCTACAAAACCAGCCACGGAAGGAAGCAATGAGAGGATTAAGAAAGTATTAAGTGAATTCACCCAAGAAGAGAAGCAAGCCTCTCGAAACAACAACAAGGGCAAGAATGCCATCTTTATGTCTGTAAATGAACATGAGTTCAAAAGATTCTCATCTTGTACTACTTCTAAGGAAGCTTGGGATACCCTGGTTACTACTCATGAAGGTGACACTAGAGTTAAGGCTGCTAAAACACAAATGCTTATCCAACAGTTTAACTCTTTAATCATGCCAGACTCTGAATCATTTGATGACTTTTACATGAAATTGACTGACATTGTAAGAAAATTGCATTCTAATGGGATAACCTATGACATAAATGAAATTGTCTCGAAAATTCTAAGGTCATTGCCACAAAAATTTGATAATAAAAGATACGTTATTGAGGAAATGAGTGATCAAAATCTCACTCCTAAATTACTCAGTAGTAAATTGAGAACTGTGGAAATGGAACTAGAATTTAAGAAATAATTAACCCAGACCCAAAGGAAACAGACTAGTTCTAATTTGAGTTTTTCCTCTAAACTGATAAGACCTGAGCTTAGCATTCCCAATAATGATTCTTATTCTGATGAGGAATGTGATATGGATAATTTAGATAATCAAATTGCCTTGATGAAAAAACAGTTTAAGAAAATTGTGAAATTTAAAAACAAAATGGCAACCAGACAAGGCAAGCCAAATTATCCAACTCAGTCTAATCACAAACCTAATGAGAAAGGTCAAGACAAACATCACAAGGATATACATACGAGACCTAATAAAGACTTTAAGAATATTGAATGCTTTAGATGTGGAAAATTGGGTCATATAGCACAACATTGTAGAGATAACTTAAACACGACCAATAAACATACTAGGGCCAACATTTGCAAGACATGGGATGATTCAAGTGACTCTGAGAATGAGGAACCTAAGTCATCTGATGTTTTTTATCCTTGCATGTCTTTCTTTGCTAAGATAATCTATATTGATGATATACTTGTGCCTTAAGTATGAGAATGATGCTAGTAGCTCTACTTCTGTTGTTATAAATCATGTTTCTATTGGTTTAGATGCTTTAATTTTTTAGAACATTACTAGTTCTACAACGAGGTGTGTGAGTCAAAGGGAAAGCGATAATGACGATGTCAATGTTTTGGTGAGTTCAAGAATTGAATCCTTAGGGGTCACTTCACACACTACACTTAGTGATTCGGACACTGAAGACCTCCCTGATGTTCACACACTTTATGCCAAAACTCTCAAGAAAAGTTCTAGACTAGAGAAGACAGTGAAAGATCTCACTAAGAAAATAGAAGACCTAAGTCTAATGGTTAAACTTAACGCTGAAGAGTACACTACCCAATGTCTAACTCATCAAAATGAAGTCAAAATTTTTCATCAAAAATTGAAAGATTTGATTGAAACAAATGAAACTCTAGAGAAAAAAGTATAAAGGGACATTATTAGAATTGGAACAAGCCAAAGAAAAGACAACAACTGTTTTCAAAAAAATTGCTAAGTTTGAAAATAATTCCAATTATTTTGATGATTTTGTTGCTGATTCAAAAACCAATTCTGATGATCGAACTGGGATAGGATTTTGACCAAATTTAAAGACACAAATTAAAAACTTTGAATCAATAAAATTTGTGTCAGGTGGCAAAAGACCTATAGAAACCTGTCCAGATTTTCAATCTCTAAAAGATGAGTTTGATCAAAAACATCAAAAGTTGGATATTGGGGAATCAAGTAACTCTAAGTGTGAAAGTCTACCTAATGCTAAATACATCTGCCCTTCTATTAGGAAGAGTGATTCTGCGTTTCAAACTATACTCCCTAGGAATAAGGGTCAAAATCAAAATTCCATGAAACCTATGTTTAGAGACTTTCTTAAGGAGATACCTTCTTCAAGCAATCTGTATTGCTCTTACCGTGACATATTCGGACATTCTTTTGAAGGTTGCTACTCTAGATGTTTAGTTAATCCTGTCTGTAATACTCCTTTATACCAAAACTTTAACTACTCTAGGAGAAGTCGTAATAATTATGTTCTGCCTAGACAACCAGACAAAAACTCTAACTATAGAAAGAGAAAGACCAAAACTAAAAGATCATTTACAAGAAGGATTCCTAGGCACTTTTATAAACCAAATGCTCATATCCTCCATAAAACTCAAATGCATGCTCAAAATATTTTTCAACAAAAATCTAATGCTCGCAAGTTTTATCAAATGAGAGCAAATATGCGCAGAACAAAAATAAGAGCTATTTGGGTTAGAAAAGATAAGCTATTGCCCCAGATGAAGTGTAATATTATGATTACTAGTTTAAAAGCTGAACACACCTCTTCTGGTTGGTATTTAGACTCTGGCTGTTCAAAACATATGACTGGGGACGATATAAAACTTTTAGACAAAACCAGCTTTGCTGGAGGAAAAGTTATTTTCAGTGATGGTGTATCATCTCAAATTATTGGCAAATGAACACTCAAAGAAGAAGGAATGCCTGTGCTTGAAAATGTACTTCTAGTAAAAGGTCTTAAGGCTAATATACTTAGTATCTCACAATTTTGTGACTCAAATCATACTGTCACCTTTTCAAAGAATAATTGTAAGATTTTCAATGAAAAAGATGAGTGCATAATTATAGGATTTAGGACTTCTGACAATTATTATTCTATCATGAACAATACTGAAATCTGTAACATTTCCATAATGGATGATAATGAAATATGGCATAATAGGATGGGTCACATAAATTACGATAGCCTTAGTAGATTGTCTTCACAAGAAATAGTTAGAGGAGTTCCAAAAATCAAACCTATCTCTAAAACTCCTGTTCAACACTAGCGAACAAAACATATAAAAATTAGACATCATTTCATACGCCAATTAGTTGAAACTAAGGAATTAAAAACTAATTATCTTCCTACTGATTTTTATCTTTGCGAAAATTAATAGGAATGGTTTGCACTGAATAAACTCATGTGGCTTAAGTATTTTTTTTCCCTTTGTCCATTTGAGACAAAATGGGGGAGAAATTTGAGTCTTATGAGTTCATTTTCTCTTACATATTTTTAAAAAGCTTGATCTTAGTCTTATTTGTAGGAATCTGTACCGTTGTCTACAACAGATGTTATTAGAGTATTGGTTTATAATTAGTTGAGTTATGTAATTTTCTTTTTCTAGGATATGGGTAGATAGAATTTTGTATAGGAATAGGTTTTCTTATTCTTTTCATATCCCTACGAGTCCTAGGTGACTCAAAGGATATTTTGTCTCATATTTCCAAAGGGAGAGATTGAAGCACCTTATACTCTTGACTCACTTGAGTCTAAATTGTATAAGTGCTCATGTAGTTTGGAAATTGTGCCAAAATATTGAGTCGCATCCCCTAGTTACCAAAGAACCTCATATACTACACTTGATGCCTCAATTAATTCTTTCAAAGGTAAAATTCTCAACTCCACACATACACTAGGATTGCATACATTCATATATAGTGCATTAATTGCCTGTGTGAGTTAATTCCCTTTTAATATAAGGTTTTAATATTTTTGAGAATTTTTAAACTTTTTTAAAAATGATTTCTTTCATAATAAAAGTTGGTTTTATAAACTTTTGGGGTCATTTTGTAATTTTTGGTTTTATCTTAACTTGCTGAATGTTTGGTTGGGTAGAATCCGAAAGAGCTTGAGACTTAAGGGTGCGTGTGTATTTATTTTAAAACACGCGTTTGAGATTAATCTGATCCCTGCACCTATCATTGTTTTATCGGCCTGATTTGTGTTTGTTGGTGGACTCAGTATCTGTTTGCAATCTCAGCCCTTGGATTATTTTCATCAACGATCTGCATATATTTTATCCCAATCCCTGTGAACCCCTTTTAGGCCAATCAATGTATGTTTAATCTACCGCTGATGTTAAACCGTTGGATGAGAGTCAACAGTCCATGACCAAATCTCAGCCATTGGATTTGATCTCTTATTCTCGAACCTTCCTTGCTTAGTATAAAAGGAGGTTAAGTCTCAGCATTTGAAGACTTTTGCCAGTTCGTCCAAACTGAGAGAAAAAGAGAAGAGAGAGAAACCAGACAGAGAGAAAACCCTGAATAGTTCAAACCCTAATCTCATTTTCAAACCCTAAATTCTTTTTTCCAAAATCAGTTTTCATCAAAGCCAAACCTGAGTGTTTGAGAGTTATTTTGGTAGTGGTTTGAAGTCAGTTCGTGGTTGGAATCCTCTGAGTTTGAGATCTTGTAACCAACTTAAGCATTTCAATTTGATCTCTATTTCTTTCTTATAGAAACTGTAGATCTTGCTATTTTATGTTATATTACACTTAGATCTGCACTTTTACGTTTCTCGTCTTGAGAAATCAGATTTGTTGATTATTTTTCTGTAAATGTTTTTCACAACTCTAGAATCAATAAATTATTTTATGTTTCTAGTTCTTATTAAACAAGTCTTCTGATCTAGTTGGAATCACAATCGGTGGTTTTCAATTTCAAAAATATTTTCTAAACCCTCTGAAATTGATTAAGACCTTGAACCGTATTTCGAGGAAGGTAACCTTAGATTCTGGGTTAGTTTAAAGATCAAGAAAGTTCTTTGTTTCTAAAGAAGAGGGAAATTGAAAAACTTATTCATTTAGATCTTTCTGTAATTTGATAGGACTTGTTTGTATAAATAAGTGTGCGCGTGTGCATGCGTGTGTTAGATCACTTTCACAAACACTTGTCACACTACAACGCAAGAAGTGTTGGGTATAAGATCTTGAAACATCAAGAGTCGACGTAAAGCTGAAATAAAGTGTTGAGAAGTTAGCAAGATGAGAAAGCAACATCAACATCAGAACTACAGAAAGTTAGAATCAACCAGTGGGTACATATTCTAAACTTGTATAGGTCTATTTTGTTTACATGTATGTTAAATAGCCTGTAACTTGTATATTTTATCTTAGTGGATTTTTTTTTGTGACTTAGAAGTCACCGTGGATGTTTCCTCAGTTTGGTGAGGTTTTACCTCATTAAAAAATGTGTGTACTTAATATTTATACATCTCCTCATCTCTTTATTGTTTGGTGTGCTGATATAAACTGTTTTAGTTTTGTTTTTCAAAACTAGTTACATAATCTTGATCATATCTCGTACATTTTTCATTAAACCCGTCTTGTGGTTAATCTGTTATGATTTAAAGAAAAGAGTTTCTCTAAAAAATAGTTCGGAGTTACTTAGACAGTTTAATCTTGAATTAAACGGCTTAAGTGACAACTTTTCAATGATGAGTGCATGATGATGAGCACGTTGCCAATGATTTGGATAGGCCATCGTGGTGATCGTGTTTGGACGTGCCAATATAGAAGTATATGACATATAAACTGTGATCTATGACAACTTGGACAATTCCTAGATTCTAGCAGACAATCAGAAGATTATGTCCTTATAATTTTCACTGTGGTAGAGTGGGTCACCGGAGTGATTATTGTCCCACCGAAGAATCGAAACCGACCACCGCTCAAACCTTGTCGACTAAGGAGACCTTTGGGGATGCTAACGGCTCTCTGCAAACCCAGATGGCTCCAACCACCATGATTGGACATGGAAAAATCTCGTATGGAAATACACACTAGTCATAACTTAAAAGAAGTTGGTGTTTTGTCCAAAAGTAAGGGGAAACATAATCCCCTACCGTCGGCTACACATAGGCAGCAGAATATTAATATTAAAACTACTACTACAAACAGGTTTGCGATGCTCGATGTTGAAAGAAATCAGATGGCAGCTACTACGGATAAGGGGAAAAGAAAGTTGACTTTTAATAGGGACATACCTATGTACTCTTACTCGGCGCCTATTACCCAATAAGTTATGATTGGTGGTAAAGTTTATGCTCATATATGCCCTAAAACTGCTAAAAAACATCAAAAGTCGAATAAGATAGTTGTTCCTATAAAATGTATTCAAATTGCCAATTTAGTGGAGCGTGCTCGTCACGCGTGTAAGGCTACACATGTGGTATCGACCTCCACACTGCCCCCCCCCCCCCCCACTTGGTCATGAATGTCACTGTCGCGTGTCGAAACCCAGACATCCAACTTGTCATTAATGGGCCCCGTCACAAAGTTAGCAAACCAGCTAGTATTATCAATTCCCACTGCACGGAAGCTGATAAAGCATCAACCAATGGACCACTCAAATATTTTAGGGTTATCCCCTCTCTACTTGACAACCTGAGAATATCAACCAACCCAATTTCATCATAGGCTCTTAACAATCCAGCCGTAGGCTTAACCAGTATTATCCCAGACTTAAAATTTTAATTTACCCATAATTCTAACTCTTCCCCTTTGCCTATTTTATCTAATTAAGACCACAACCCAAATATTTCTTTCGCCTAAAACCATTTTATCCCCAACTCCGCTATTTGGCAAACTATCATATATCACTGCTTAAACTCCTGTGAAAATGGAAACATTTCTACATCTTACCATACTGGGAGACCTCCAGATAATCCACCACAAGCTCGAGAACATAATATAGGACTTCTGGGTCAACTCGAAAGTGGAATAAGCAACCATTCTTTAAATAAAGTGGGAAGCAGCCCAAATACGACTCCTCATTCAACCAAGCCAGATTACATCACTAGAGAACAAAGGACATGTAGTGAGAGTCATAGAGATGCTCTCAACAGAGGAAGCAGAAAAGAGGGTGAAGAAAATAGCTCCCTTGGCTTGAAGACAATCCCATCCACATATTCTAAAGAATATCATCCATGTCCATAATAGTCTGGAATTATCGGGGAGCTATAAAACCTTTATTCAAGCCCATGTTCAAAGAGTTAAATAACATTTATAATTAGGAGTTTATTATCATCCTTAAAACACACATCCTATATTGTCAAATGGGAAATCTCTTCAAAGAACTTGACCTCACTAACCATTACCTCTCATACTTAGTGGGAAGGTCCGGGTGCATTTGGGTTCTTTAGAATCCTCAAACAGTTGGGCTGCAAACCATATCAATCTCAGGTCAGGATATTAATCTCATCGTATCCAAGAATAACTACATGGATTGTCTTTTCACAGCCATCTATTCCAGCCCATACCATATTAGTACCAAAAACTTTGGCAAAATCTTATTGATTTGGATAACGATTCATCTATCCCGTGGACTTGAATGACCATATGGATGCGTAAAAAAAAAAGCTTTGTTAGGTATGCCCCAACCAGCAGGTGCTCCACTTTTGTTATAAACATCAATATGTGCAATCTTACTGACTTAGGTAGCACTGGACTGTGCTTGACCTGGACTAATAGTTTTGATGGGTTTGCTAATACCATGGTGTGACTGGATAGAACCCTTGCTAACCTAGAGTGGAGGATCGACTTTTCAGAGGCCGTAGGACAATATTCCCAGGACCACTTCGGACCACTTCGGACCACTGCCGAATGGTTATTCACATGGAAAGTAAAACTAACCCCACCTCTTCCAATAGGCCTTTTAGATTCCTCGCTTGTTCTTTCGACAGAGAAGATTTTGAAGACACTATCTCTAAAGGCTGAAATAATCATATAAATCTTCATAACAACATTATCCAATCCTCTAAAAATTTTAATTTATGGAACAAGGAAATGTATGGGAATATTTTTTAACATAAAAATAGACTGTTAAGAAGGCTCAAAGGTATTCAAATCGCCCAACATAACTCTTTTTCCTAGAGTTTGGATACCTTGGAGTGGAATCTAGGACACAAATATAACACTATTTTAAAACATGAAAAGATTTTTTGGCTTCAAAAATCGAGAATTCAATGGTCGTTGGAGGGAGACTGTAATACTAAATTCTACCACACCTCCACTATTATATGTATGCGAAGAAATAAACTAGATAGGCTTAACATCAACGGGAGTGGGTTGAGAATCACAATGTCTTAATGGACATATTGATAATTATTTAAAAACCAATTCGTTGTCGACCCTCCTAGTGACCATGTCTCCCATTTACATGAGGCAAATATTCTGGATTTAAGCGCTGACCAAAACAGTACCCTCGACTCCCCCATTTGTTTGAATGAGATTTAAAAAGCTACTTTTAGTATGAAAACCCTTAAGGCCACGGGACCTAACGAGGCACAACCCCTTTTTTACCAGCTTTTTGGGGATCTTATCAACTCGTGCCTTGCTAGGTTCATTAACGAGTGTTTTATCTTCAAGTCAGTCCCTGATTGCATAAATGAGAGTCACATCACCCTTATACCTAAAATAGAGAACCCCGAGTCGATTAACCAATTCCATCTTATTACACTTTGCGGTGTGTCGTACAAATTTTGGCTAAAATTATTGTCAACAGACTTAGACCCATCCTTAGCAAGGTTATCAGCGAAAACCAAGCTATCTTCCTCCTTGGGAGATAAACCTTGGACAATGTCATTATTACCTAAGAGATTATCCACTCTCTTGCTAAAAATAAAGGTAAGAATGGGGGTGTTATCTTTAAAATTTACCTTGAAAAGGCCTACGACATAGTGAGTTAGGAGTTCCTTAGTAAAGTCCTTAGGTGGTTTAATGTCAATGACAAGTTTGTTAAACTTATTATGAGTTGCATAATGTCTAACTCTACATCTATCATTTGGAATGGAACCTCCTTCCTAAATTTAGACCCACGTGGGCGTTAAGCCGAGGCGACCCTCTCCCCCCTACCTATTTATCATGTGCATGGAGTACCTTTCGTCGATGATATCTACCAGATTTCACAACAAAACGTGGAAAGGTCTAATGGCCTCCCCCAATGGGCCCCACATATCCCATATTTTATTTGCGAATTACCTCATTATTTTTTCTGAGGCCACCCTACCTCATGTGCGACTGTTATGGAGACCATTCATGAGTTTTGTAATTAGTCGGTCCAGAAAGTTAATCTTAACAAAACCAAAATGTACGTCTCCCTAAATGTCTTGCGTGGAAAAGTCGTGGAACTTATCCATTTATGTAGTATTTGCACCACACTTGACAAACTTAATACAAACTTTTTGTGGGGAGACAATGAAATTCATAAAAAATTTCACCTCATTTCACAGGAGAGGGTGTGCAATCCCAAACAAACTAGGGGGTCTTGGTTTACAAAGAAGCAACCTAAATAATCATGCCCTTATCGCTAAACTTGGTTGGAGAGTTATGAATGAAAAGAGCCCCTTATGGATCCAAGTGTTGAAAAATATGTATTCCAGGGACCCCAACCCTAAAAATTGTCCGAAGAAAGCTAACACGTCCCATGTATAGAGAAGCATCTACATGTGTCATAAGACCCTCTTTAAAAACACCAAATGGATTTTGGGTACTGGAAAATCTTTATACATTCTCGAGGATTGGTGGTGTAGGAGTAGCGCCACATCACCTTCTAATCCATTCGAAAGTGATGGTAATAAGTGGATCAGTTCCTTTATCTCCATTGATGGAAAATGGGATGTCCCCAAAAGTGAAAATAGATTCACCTCCAACACCATTGTGGATATTTTGGGCACCCTCTTCCTCGTACGGCCAATAGGCTTGATGATATATGTAGAGTGCGCACTATCTTTAGATGGATTAAACTTATTTAATTTGATGTCAATACCATAAATAAAATTCCAATTTTAAATAAATCCTAAACATGTAACTAGGTGATTCAATTCAACCATGTGAAGAAATAAGTAATTTGAGGAAAAATCCCCGCGGGCAAAACCTTTTATAGGCAAACACAAATTTCGAGGCAGTGAAATATCGTTAGAAGTTTATAAGGTTGTTCGAACGAGATTGACATCTCGTTAGAAGCCTCTTTGAACGACGTATCAAACGACCTTATAAACACAAAATAGAACGGGTTCATTTGATCGATATGAGAATAAGGACTTCAAACGACCTATCAAATGACATTTCAATGTCTTCTGAATGACATAGGAAAATCATTTGAACAACTGTAAGAAAAAAAAATTACGATTTAAAACCTATTTGAAAACATTTTATTTATTTATTTATTTTTTTAACAAAGAGGGACGGAACCCCCACACATTTTATAAATATAATAAGGAGAAAAAGCCTCTCTGAAGCTTACAAACCCAAGCAAATTTAAAATCTAGAGGTTGGGTCCAATACTCTAGATAGAAAGCAGAAAATATGGGATTTTATCATAACCCCATTACATAGAGAGAACTTGAAATAAATATGGAGATTTATCTTATCCCCATTTACAACTTTAAAATTCTATGCCTTATTTGAGGAGTATGCAGACTATCCAGCTTAAGTAAACCTTTAACCAACCTCGGGAGAGAGGAATGATCCCAATATAAAAAGTTTGTGTTGAAAAGAGAAGCCCTTGAAGATAAATGGTCAGCGACTGAGTTTGATTGTCTCCATATATGATTGTAAGTCACTTCATCAGAGCATTGTAAGTCTTGAAGAAACTTTCTAGCTTGCCAAGGAGGTTTAGCTTTTTTCAATATCACATCTATTAATAGCTTGCAATCCGATTCCACTATCACTTTTTGAATCTTTAATTGAGAAACCAATTTCATACCTTCAACCAAAGCCAAACTTTCAGCAAAGAAAGAAGTTTGAACTCCTATAGACCTTTCAAACCCAACAATGAAGTTCCCATCCGAGTCTCTAATCACTCCACCAATACCACTATTACCCGGATTACCTTTAGAGGCGCCATCAATATTTAATTTAAAAACACCACTAGGGGGATTAGACCAAACGCATTTTATAAGTTGAACAACTTTAGGGCTTATTTGAACTTGGAATTGGTTAATGATATGATGATCTAAAGAGTTGGGAAGATCATAGATTTTAAGATTTTGAAGAACGGAAGAAGCTAAATAAATTATTTGATTGATTATAAGAGTATCAGAAGACTTAGAGTTTTCAAAAAACAATATATTCCTAGCTTTCCATAATTCCCAAAATATAATTTTAGGAATTATGGCATAAAGAATTTTAAGAAAGTCTTTATTATTTTTAGTCATCCACCAAGATAAAATCATAGCCCTACAAGAATTCTTATTAAGAGTAACATTAAAAAGGCGACAAAAATACTTCCATACTTTAGTAGCTAAATTACACTCTAACAACACATGATTATCGCTATCATCATTAGCTAAACATTCCCTGCAAACCGGAGCAAGTCTTATACCAATTTTTTGGATTTCAGTCTCAAAAGGCACAAAATTATTCAATAACTTCCAAATGAAATTAGAAATTTTTATGGGACATTCTATAGACCAATTTATTTTCCAAGTGATAGAAATTGGATTATTTTGCCTGCATATTTGAAAAGCTTATTTCAAAGAGAACTCACCAGAGTATGAAGGAATCCATATTTGATTTTCAAAGTCAATGTGTTCATCCGCTATGCTAGAAATAGATTTTATTCTTCTAATAGTGGAAGATCCTGACTTCAACACCATAATGTCATGATATTTATTTCTCATGAAATAAGCCCAAATACCTCTATCAAATAAAAACTTCCAATACAATTTCATGCTAGAAGCATTAATGATATCTTCCATTCTTCTAAAATTTAATCCACCTTCTTCAAACGGAAAGCACATGTCATACCATTTAGACCATTGGTAATGTTTATCTTTTTTAACACCACCCCAATAAAATTTAGAAAATATATTGTGCAATCTTTTAATAATAGTTTTAGGGGGGCAAATAACAGAAATGATGTGAATAGGGATAGATAAAAGAACACTTCTAATAAGAGCAGCCCTACCGGCTTGGGAAATTAGCTTGGACGACCAAGAATTAAGCTTCTCTCTAATAGAATTCATTAGATCAGAAAATTGAGATATCTTAATTCTACCTTTATTAATGTTGCACCCTATATACTTCATGGGCAATGTTTTGATAGATAAACCAGAAATGGTTCCCATCTTCGTTCTAATAGACGGAGAGAGAATTTTATCAATATAAATAGAGCTTTTAGATATGTTTACTGATTGACCAGAGGTATTTTCATAGGTTTTAAGCAATTTAGTAATAGCGAGCAAACTTGTCTTACTCCCATTAGCAAAAATAATAATATCATCTGCATAAGCCAAGTGGGAAATCAGATTACAATTTCTAGGATGGAAAAAAGGAGTGGCTTTACCATTCTTGAACAAATTATCTATATTCCTACTTAAGCATTCAGCAGCTATAATAAACAAGCTAAGAGACAGAGGGTCTCCTTGCCTAAGCCCTCTGGAAGATTGAAAAAAACCTTTACTTTGCCCATTAATGGAAACAGAAAACCAATTATTGGAAATTAACCTCCAAATCATGTCAATAAACATTTCATTAAAACCAAATTTCCTCAAAACTTGACATAGGAAAGGCCAATACACTTTATCATAAGCCTTTTCCATGTCTAATTTAATAATAACATTATGACCGCGAACTTTTTTTCCTATCGTTTGAGATAACTCATGAGCAAGAAGAATGTTGTCATTAATACTTCTCCCTTTAACAAAACCAGATTGATTAGGGGATATAATATTAGGAAGAATCACGGCAACTCTGTCATTTAGAATCTTAGAAATAATTTTATTAGAAAAGTTACATAGACTTATAGGCCTAAATTGAGAGCAATTTATAGGCATATCCACTTTCGGTATAAGAGCAATATTCGTAGCTGACCAGCTTTTAGGAATTTCAGCTCCAGCAAAAAAAGAATGAATTGCCTTTATAAGATCATGCTTTATGATGTCCCAATATTTCTGATAAAATTCACCCCCATAACCATCAGGGCCAGGAGCACTAGCAGTATTCATATTATTTATAGCTCTAAGAATTTCTTCTTCAGATGGGAAAGCCGAAAGATTTTTATTATCCTCTTCAGAAATAACTTTATCAATAACATTAAGGAAATTATTATTAATAGTGATAAGATCGGATTTCCAAATGTTTTGGAAGTGGGAGACAAACAATTTATCAATGTCCTCTTGTTTATCAATCCAATTGTTATGGGAGTCTTTAATCTTAGTAATGTTCAATCTTCTATGACTGATCTTAACAGAAGCATGGAAAAGTTTTGTATTCAGATCCCCTTGTTTAAGCCATTTTTTGTTACTTTTTTGGAACCAAAAGCTTTCCTCCCTTTGTAAAGCAATATTCAAATTAGCTCTAGTTTTAAATAACTCAGTTCTAGAAGATGAAGAAGGATTTTGCTCAAAAGCCTGCTCTTTCACCAAAACTTCATCTTCTAGATCACTGACAGATTGAAACACATTTTTGAAAACTTCTTTATTCCAAATTTTAAGTTTCTCTTTAAGCATTTTAAGTTTAATAGCGAAAAGTTTCATCGGAGGGGCATTAACATCACAGTTCCAAGAATTCTGAATAATATCTTTCACATTAGAATGAATACACCACATAGATAAGAACTTGAAAGGTTTAGGCAGATCTTCAAGCTTACTTTTTATAGACAGAAGCAGAGGACAATGATCAGATCAAGCCTTATGTAAATGAGATATTGTCGTAGATGGAAACTTATTAAGCCAATGCATATTAACCAAACCTCTGTCTAATCTACAAAATATAGTACCATGGATACGATTATTGGACCATGTAAATCGAGATCCCGTGTACCCTAGATCAGACAAAGAACACGAAGTTATCATATCATTAAAATCCTCCATAGAATGAAAATCTATATCAGAACCACCTAGTTTTTCTTCCTGTTTCGAAACAACATTAAAATCGCCAATTATGAGCCAAGGCATATAAGGATTTTGAGAAGTTAACTGACAAATATCAGTCCATAAGCTTTTTCTTTCCATCGCAGTGCATTTGGCATATATTAAGACCAAAAAAATAGAGGAATTCAGATAATCAAAGTCAATTTTCAGACAGAGTAATTGATCTGTATTATAGGTTATGCTAACTTTTAATTAAGTTTGCCAAAAAAAACAAATTTTATTAGATATATTAGATGCACTATTAGGGAATTTCCACTTAAATTTATATTTAGTTATCTTATCGATGCCTACTTTAGGTTCTAATGGGCAATAGCAGGGAGTTTGTATTTCCTAATAAGATTTTTCAATCTTCTATTAGTTGCTTTATTGGCAACACCCCTAATATTCCAGCACATGAAATTCAGCATTTAGACAAAAGATTTAAAGTTTGAGGAAGAGAACTTACCTGATTGTCTGGTTATTCTTCTGAATAGAGGATCAATAGGAGCTTGCTTAGTAGAATTACCTTGCTTTGTTATCTTGGAATATGCTTTGGTAATATCTGGTCCTTTCTTAGTTTTTTCCCTTTCTTCTTTATCTTTCTGAATCCCATTCCATTTGACATCAAACCAGTTAGCAAACTTCAGTAACTCCTCAATCTTAGGAGACTTTTTTAAGGAAACTTCAGAGTCAGATACATTATCTTTTATTGCTGCTGGATATTTCATTGCTGGAGGTAATATAGAAGCTTTGGGAGATAGATTTATTTGGTTAACAAGGTAAGTCTCTTCCGAATTCAAATTTTGATATCGCAGCAGCACCTCCTGGTCTCTCTTGGCACCTTTTCTTGAATAGATGATTTGATAATCTAAGTTCTCATCTTCTGTGCTCGAATTATTTTCATCTTGTAAGACATCAAATTTATTAGATAATCTTGCAAGCTCAATACCTTCAAACGATAATCAGAACTTTTTTGATCCACCTTGTCTGCATTACCAGGACTGTATACAGTTATATGATTTACTGTTGTATCCAACTGGGGTTCTTTATCCACTGCTATCTTAGAAACAGTTTCATTGGGCACTTCTTGAATTTCCTCACACTTGGATTGATTTTTTGGCATATCTTTCTTGGGCTTTAATTGAGGGAACTTAATCATACATTTGCTCTCTGAATGCCCTTATTTTTTACAGAATTCGCAGAACAAAGGAAAATTTTCATACACAATATTCTGCCAGAATCCAGAGCTGCCACTGCCAATCCAAATTCTACTAATTCTTTCTCTCAAAATGTTAATTTCAACACAAATACGAGCCAAACTTGGTCTGGATATAGAGGCTGTAGATGCATCTAACTTTAGAGGTTTTCCCACAAGTTGGGCAATAGAGTACAGAGCAGATTTCGCATAGAAATGTAGGGGAAGGTTGGGGAGATTAATCCATACTGGAACTATAGGGCTTTCTTCATCTGGTTTGAAGTCAGTTGTCCACTTGAAAGTTCGCATAGGGTATTTCCCAATGTACCAGATATCTCTTAGCCAAAGTCTCACATAGTCTTCCTCACTATTTAATCTAATCAGAATATGCTTTGAATCAAGAAGACCAATCGAAAATGCAGATTTCAGGGAAAATGTTTGGAAAAATTTTCGAATATAATCAATTGGGGGTCTTCCATGAGAGAATTTCCCCACAATTGAATGTTTAAAAGGTTCAGCTAGGGCTTCAATGTCTTCTTGAGAGAACATGACAGCTGTCTCTCCCTTAAACATTGATGGACTCTTCAATGGCAGATCTTTAGGTTGTTGGTTCATGAGGATACTTCCGAACGATTTGGTCCAGGTGGGATCAGGTGGCTTAGGAGGAATCAGGTGATCAGAAACAGGCATTGCCAAAATTATGTCTCGTCGCAGAACTTTGTTGAAGACGTTTGATATTTGGATCTGTCTTCTAGAACGTGTGGACTTGTATTGCTTTGATGGTTGTAACGGGATACTCCATACACAATGTAAAAGTTGGCACTAGGGACATAATGAAAAATATGTCCTTAGAAATCTCCCCCTATTGCCATTCTGGTAGAAAATAAAAACATCCAAATTATCCAACAAAGATCCTATACAAATCTAATACCCTCCCAAGAACCTAAAGTGGAAAGATGCTAAAGATGCAAGTCTTCAAAAAATCTTCAACTTTCAAATCTCCTTACTTTCTTGATCTTCTTTTAGTAGCTTTGTCAAATGTGTGCTTTTCAATTGCTCATCAAAGTGTAGTTACACATAATAGACAAAGAAAATACCTTCGTGACGTATCGAATTTGAAATAAGATAATCATAAGATTAAATCTAATTAAATCAAATATCCCCTATAATTCAAACTCTGACTCCCCTATAATTCATAATTCGTTCTCTCCCTTTTTATTTGTCCGAAATACACAAGGAAAAAATAAAGCATAATAAACCAAAGTGGGTCACAATAAGCATATAAAATCATCACGATCATATATCAAATAAGCTCATACAATGATAATCTTAAAAGGTTCCGCAAACTATTTTTAATTTTTTAAAATTTTCAAGAGAAAATAATTTTACTAAAACAATACACACCATGAACTAAAACTAAGATAACCAAATCGTGCAAATGGAATGAATGGAAGTGAACAAATTCGATAGAAAAAACAACTCAAACAGTCATAACATAGGTACACGATGAATTTTGGACACTCCTAACGAATGAACTCAAAATCGTCATTAGGTGTAAAAATGTTGAATTTATATGTTATCGACTCAATTTAATCAACAAATCAAAGTCTAAAATGATTTTCACACCAATAACGTCTAAAACTATGTAATGTTTTTTCAAGACTTTTTAAGGATGTGCAAACCCATTAATCTTTAACTTAACTCCCTCAAAACTCACATATAGAATATTTCACTCAATTCTTTTGTTTTGAAGAAATCAATGCTCATATGTAGAGAAGCATCAATGTTTGTAAATTTAGCCTAGCACTTTATATTTTTTTCTTTTGAGTGCTTTTGATCTTTTAGGCTCTTTTTTATTGCAAATGGTGGCTATTCACGCAAAAATTCTTTTACTTTCGCAGTTCAAGTCATTTCCTTTAAATTAACACATTTACCCAAGATATAAATCTCAATTTTTCCAATCCGGACAATGGTTATTTCATGCACTACTTTCATTATCTCGTTTTATCTCCTTCGGTACGTTTTAAAGACAGGATTAAGATGAAAACACTTTGCTCAACATGTGATAGACAAGTGCAATAATCAAATAAATTCGTGCATGTGTGCATTAAAGAATATCATGAGTAAAATACGTAGGAAGTAATCGCTAATCACATCATAATGACTCAAAACATTATAAAGCACATGGATGAAATGATGTTGTATCTCAAAACATTATCAAAAAGTCGCATGGATATTGGAATGATATTGTGACTTGGTCATCCTAAATGCCCATCTAGATATGGTGTAAAAAGAAATACAAAAATCTTTGTGTTTTATAAATTTTTTTATCAAAATAAAATATTTTTGGCTTTTTCACCTTTTCTAGAAAAACAGAAAATCCTTTTGTATTTTACAAAATTTTCAAGAAAAATAAAACTCTTTTTGGATTTTTTGAAAAATATATCAAAATGGAAAAAATAAATACAATGCTAGTACATACTAGCAATAGGCATAAGGATATAATCATGAAAAGCATCATATGCTAGAAAATAAGTCTAAACCTCAATCAGTAGGTCCGGAGGTGTTTTCCAAAGGTGGTGATATCCTATGTAAAACATCCATCAAATCATATGAAGTTTTAACTAAATACTCAACTTGCTCTTGAAAATGCTCAAAATTTCTCATGTTATGTGTGGGAGCACGTGGAGTAACATGTGTGGAAGTGCGTGAAGGATCATGTGTACTAGCATAACGAGGTAAATACCTATGAGACACCCTACCTAACTTAAAACAAAATTTCCTAAGGTTTTTTCTTTTCTTGCAATAGGAACAAACATACACGGGCCTAGGAACACCTCTCTCAAAACGTCTAGGACGCATTCTCCTATGGGGAATGGACGCCTAAGCTATCACAAGCTCGAGAATCGGCTCGCGTCCAACATGGGAAGTGGACACATCGTTATAACCTATTCCTAGTCTCTCAAAATTACCAAAAGCGGGACCAAAGAGCATCTTTCCAACCGTCTTAGATGTGTCCTCTATAGTGACCTTGACCTCCCGGTCTTGTTCGATATCTCTCTTATATAAGTTAAGATCTATTCTTCAATATGATGGAATGTCCATTTTTCTTAAGACTGTAATAAATTATTCTTTTAGAATAAAAGGAATATTTGATTCTTAATTAAGGTATAAGAAACTTCAAAGTTATGGAACAAATCAACGGAAAAACTGGTTAAGAGGTCATTATTAATAGGGTTTATCTAAAATTAGATGGTCTAGATTATGTAACACCACTTACTTTTGAGCATTTGTTTTTCAGTATTAAATTACCTTATGTGTGTGTGATTTAATATAATTTAGAATTTAAAATGGGAATTTAAGATAAATAATAAATTTATGTAAAAGAGTTAATATTTTTGTAAATTGTATATTTACTAGTGTGATAAAGTAAATAGAATCATACGGTATGTTATTTCGTCATATGTGAGTATAAGCAGTGGGGATTGATTATTTTTTAATTGAGGCATATATGTGTGAGCTATATGAGGTTGGGATAGGACGTTTTATTATCAGAATCTCATATGTCAATTTGGAGTGCACGGTTGATCTGGGATGGGTCGAGATAGTCAAAATGAGTGCCCGGGGGGTTATATTTGGGTTCCGGAGTCTTTTTGACTAGTTGGGACTTGGATAGGAGTGTACGAGTCATTTTACGTGTGTATTATCATTTAAAGTTGAGATAAATAGAGATATGGGTTATTAGCCTTATGAGAGAGTTAGCCAATCTCATGTGTGAGAAACCCCACTTGACAAAAACCTAAGAAACAAGAGAAGAGAAAAGAGAAATCTGGGGATTTTTCGACCATATCTGCAACTACGAAGAGGATTCGGATTCTACAACTTTAAGGCAAGTGATTAAACTTGTTAAATGATTCTTGTGTGTGAATTATTGTATAATTAATTGGTGGGTTGTTATGTTTTAGGTATTAAGGGTTAAACCTTGATTTTGTTGATAAGTTTTTGAATTTGATGTTAGATATATGATTTGGATGGTGGAAATATTGGTAGAGTTAGGTCAAAAATGGTTTATAGAGATTTGGGTAAATCTCATAAGGAACAAAATTTGATCAGGCCGGACCGGTCCGATTAGTGGGTCCTCAGATTGGTTCGTTTATGAAGCCGCAGATCGGTTCATTTATGAAGCCATCGGTTCGGTTCGCCTCCTTCAGTGCAGCGAACCGGTTCATTTATGGAACCATCGGTTCTATTCACATGTCACCGATTTCTAACTCTTCTTTAACTCCTTTCCAATTGGGTTTAGTGATTCAGAACCCTATAATATGAAGTGATATTAATGTTTATGATGTAAAAAGCGGGATAATGATACTAAACAATGATAGGGAGACATCGAGACGATTATGGAAGTATATTAAGGAGATTATTACTCCGGTCCCTTCACAATATCTTCTGGGAGGAGGAATTCATTTAAGATATTGGATACGGGCCAGTTGAGAGAAGTCGTGTGTCATGAGTTATATCAAACTTAATGATTCATCAAATATGCGATTGATTATTAAAGCTTAAGTGAGTGATTGAGTAATAAAGTGGATTGGAAATATATGTGAGGAAGTATCGGTTAGTGTAATGAGTGTGACACACATGTAAACGGGTTTATTGATATATACATTCAGATATGAGATGGTATGTATATATGATGTATATTTATATATATCTTATGTGTATGATATATTATGTGGAAGATAACCCTCTACTACTATCATGGGAAGTTGTGTGATGTGGGTCAATCCCCTGGCTAGTGAATGCAGGGAGAGTATAGTCCCCAGGTCATAGCGTCCAGTATTTATACAGTGTGGCTTTTATCATGGGTGAGACGTTTTGGGTATGATTAGTCTCACTTTCGGGTGACGAACTATGGTCGTTTACCATACGTTTGTGATTTGTTTTACCAAGTCAATATGAGAGTTCGACGGTTGGTACCCAGGATGGTATGAGTATCCCCTGAACGATGGTAGCACTTAGAGACTGCATCCAGTGAACTAATGCTCTATGGGGTGGTTAGTATACATATAGTGAGTGATATTTGTGTGTACTTAATATGAATGATTAATCATGTATAACAACGAGAGAAATATTATACAAGCTTCAATGATTAATGTGTGAAACAATATGCTTATAACTAGTGAAAGTTGTTAGTACTGAATTGATAAATGACCATTGAGAATGATATTAAAAGCGGTTATGTTGGTATCAATTAGATACGCGAGTTTGGGTTAACGCGTAAGCATGAGGATGGGTTATACATAGATGAGTCAGGTAGATTAACTGCGATTTAAAATGCACACGTTTAGGTGCACGTTGTAGTTGAGGGGTGAGTATGAGTCTTAAGCGAGGGCGGCACCAACATAATTATGTAATTTCACATTCATAATTACTATGCATTTTAATTCACTTGCTAAAATATTTTTAAAATCGGGCGTTGACCGGTAGATATCTTTCCTTTTTATTTTCCTTTGTTATATCTTTTAGGTGTCCCAACACAAGGACGCCAAGGGAGAGCTTCCATTCCAGAGTCTATAGAGCTGCATCATATGTGGAATGTTGCAGGATTTTTTATATAGTCGCATCTCAATTTTTTTGTTAATCTAGTTAGGGACGAGCAGTGTCAATCGAGCGTGTATTGCCCAAGTATTGTATAGATGTATATGCTTTATATTTCAGACATTCGATATATTGTATGGGTCTGTTAACCGACAACTTATTCGGTTATTTTTGTTGTGCAGTTATTGTTATATGTATACATGTTCTTGTTTTATAGTTGCCGTTAATGGATTTATCTGTAATATATATATATATATATATATATATATATATATATATATAACTGGAAACTTTTGGCATTTGCTCTATTATAATTTATGGGTGGTTAGTTATATTTTTTCGGTCTGTGCGATAGTGATGTTAAGAACGAGCCATTTGATATTCCTGCTTTATTTTAGTAGAGGGCTGACCACCCGTTATTTTAATAAGCGGGGTGTCACAGATTAATACCACAAAAATGGCGAAATAGGGTCAATCAACATCACTAAGAGTGATCGTATCAACAACTTTCTCTTTAGCATAGTGGGATACTCAAAAACCTTGTGCCCTTTGCCCTCGCACTCATAACACCTTATATCTTCGTCTTTCTTACTACTATCCTTGACCTCATCTTTGTTTTTGTTTTTATTTTTCTCAAAAATCTTTTTATTGGAAGAATTATCTTTGGAATTTTTTTAAATTTTTTCACAAATAAGGCCAAGTCATCTAAATCAACGTTACCCTCATAATCAGATTCACAAACTCTATTTTTTTTCTTTTCTTAACTTGAGTCTTTGAAGCTATCCCTCTTTCCTTAGGCGTAATGGTTTTGGGAAACATGTCGATCTCATAAGTTTGAAGGTCTCATGAGAGTTCTTTAACTTTAGAGAATCTAAGACCCCTAAAGAGTTAAGCACGACGATCTTAGGAATAAATTAGGATGGGAGTGACCTCAAAATCTTTTGCACAACTCTCGAATATTCATTCTTCTCGCCCAAATTAAAACTAGTGTTAACAATGTCCAATAACCTAACATAAAACCCATCGAAACTCTCGGACTCTAACATAGTGATAGTCTCAAACTGGGTGGTCAAATTTTACAATTTCGAAGCCTTGACAGAGTTAGTACCCTCATGTGTCAACTGAAGGATATCCCATGCCTCTTTTGACGTGGTGCACATCATAATACATCGAAACTCATTGGGGTTATGACTCTAGAAATAGAATTAAGGCCTAGGGAGTTGTAGGTGCTCCACTTAAACTCACCATAAGTGCACTCAGAAACGAGTTTGGGATTTATGAAATTACCAATGGTGACAGTGGGAGGAGTCAACCCACTTTCACATACTAACCAGACCCTTTCATAAAGATATTTTAAATAAGATCTCATGTGGTCTTTCTAATATGCATAATTTGTGCCATCAAAGATAGGCATTCGATTGTATAAGTTATCCATCAGAATTTTTTTTATTTTTCAAAATTAATTTTCAAAACAATTGTTATCTTAGAAAACTTTTGAGCAAAAAATATCACACGGTACATTTGTGCAACAAGCTCTGATACCAATTTATAGAGTAAGCGTTATCTTCCAATGGATTAAACAAATTTAATTTGATGTCAATCCCACAAACAACTTCTAATTTTAATAAAACCCTAAATATACAACTAGGTGATTCAAGTCAAGCATGTAAAGAAACAAGCAATTGGAGGAAAAATCCCCGCAGGGAAAACCTTTTTTTTAACTATTGAATGAAAATCGCAACTTATAAATACATAAATAAATACAACAATGAATTCCCGCAAGAACCCACAAATATCGCAGCCTCCAGTCAGCAATGATTCCCTCGAGAATCATAAGAACCTCAATCCTCCTCCTTCAGCAGTGAATACCCTAAAGTATTATAAGACCAGTAGTGAAGAAAGATCTCCACAAGAATAACTTTGATGTTGAAGTTTTGGGTTCAAAGAAAATTCATAAAAGTATTTGGGTTTGTTGTGTGAATCAAATCGATGTTTTTGCCCTAAAAAGCGAAGACTATTTTGTTGTAGTTCCACAGTTTGCGTAAATAAAAAGTCTTGAAGAAAAATCCTCAAGAAAAAGGTTTTTATGGGAAAACAAAAATTTTGAGGTGGTGGAATGTCGTTAGAACGAGTTCGTAAGATCGTTCGAATGAGATTAACATCTCGTTAGAAGTCCCTTCGAATGACGTATTGAACGACCTTAGAAACACAAAACAGTATGGGTTCATTTGATCCATATGAGAAGCGGGATTTCAAGCGACCTATCAAACGACATAGTATCATCGTTTGAACGACTGTAAGAAAAAAAATTACAATTTAAAACCTGTTCGAAAACAGTTTGATAACATTTTATAAAAATGCCTAATTTGATTAAAAAACTGTTTAGAAAAATATCATAATATTTAGTAAAAAATCTAAGTAATACAAAATAAAATCCATATTAAAATTACGTCTTACCGTAGAACTTTATTGAAAATGCTTGATATTCGGATTCGTTTTCTTGAACGTCTGAACTTGTACTGCCTTGATGGTTGTAACAAGACATGACATACACAATGTAAACTAGGTACTAAGGACATGATGGAAAGTATGTCCTTACAATATACGTAGGTATAATCTTATTCGGGACGAGACTCAACCCGGTGGCCTTCAAACTCATTTGCATATGGGCCCACAACACATGGGGCCCACATCTACAGTCTCGACCTTAGAGTCCTCATGCTTATAATAATTATGATTATATATGAATGATCTCTCTACGGTCCAAGCTGCCTCTATGTCTTGGTTTGTTCATGTGTCGGTCTTGTACCACACTGTCAGGTCGTGACCCCCATGAGTTTCTCAAGACGATCTCTTCAATCTTGTAGTTGTCCACCTGGAAGACCACCTTTTTTGTCAATTTATAAAAATACCATAAGTGTGTGAACTATTATAGAATAACGAGTGTAAGTACGGGTCGAACCCATAGAGATTTATCATTTTTTCGTTCAAAATAATTGTGACTGTCCAACTAGAAGAAATGGGCGTAGAGATGAGGTGTAAATTTAAACTAAGTTAGTACAATAAAAAGATTGAGACTACGAAAGATATAATCAAGTGAGCGTGAAAACTAGGACATTTGATCAATTTATCCCATTCAACTAAAATTATGTAATAATTTTAAAAAAATCATTCCCAATTTTATAACTTAAATTAAACCGACTCATGTCATACTTAATTCGAGAAACAACACGGTTAAGTTCATAATAAAATTTAACGTCTCTAAATTTAAACGGCTAAAATCCCGATTCCCTTAAAAAGTTCACTTTTAGTTTCAAAGTATAGTCTTTAAGCATGGACTATCAATTAATTTAATAAAAGTATAACTCAAAAAAAAGTACTCATACATAAAAAAAAAAAAAATCAAATAATGTCGAAGGTTTAAAACACACTCTCGTGTCATTTTAAATGAATACCGAATTTTTAAAACTTTTTGAACGTGTCGGGAAATAAAGACGAATTTAAACTACACACAATATTAATCAAACATAATAAACTTCACCTAGTCTTAGTAAAAAAATTAAGCTAGCATCAATGAACACAAAATAGAAGTGTAAGAATGAATATCATTTCACATTAATAAATCAACTTACAATAATAATCGAATATTATAATTGATCTTGACAAAACTTCTCCCATAATGAATAATTCTTGGCTCTCAATAAAAATATACTCTAAAAATAAAAGAACCAAAAACTATCTCCCAAGCTCATTCTAAAATTCTCCACACGAAATAATGAGCCCAAGGGTCTTATTTATAGGCTTTGGAATGAGGTATTAGGGTTGTGGTGGAACTCTTCTTGATTGGTCGAACGATGTTGAAACTTATAACTCCACATTTTCAATCTTTGGATCGGGATAAGGGACCGAATTTCCCCTCACTTGATAACTCTTAGGATTGTTTGCTGAACACGCATCGCAAATTTTGTCCAAATCGGAGAATAAAAATTCTCGACTTTTTTTACGATCTCACAAGTGTAAAAACATCTTTTTTTGAACGATCGTAAAAATCAGCCTTTTCGCGCCTTTTTCAAGTTGATCATCAATTTGCATCAAATTCCATCATTACCTGCAAAATTTCAACTAGGAAACTTTTTTCACAAATTAGCACAAGAATATTATAAAATTATCGAAGTACCCATTTTTTACTTAAAATTGCCGTTTTGAATCAAAATTCAAATATTCTTGCATTTTTTCATTTCTTAGTAAAATGATCCTTGAAATGGGACTAACAAGGTATAAATTTGGGTAAAAATAATGCACTCATCAACCTCCACAGTCTTGGACTGGATGAGACCAATAAAATCGACTTCAACATTTTATGATGAACACACTACTTGTGCATGATCAGGCCACGTGGACCATACTAGGGTTGTCAATGGATCGGGTCTGAACCTGGATCCGACCTAAACTAACGGATCTGAGAAAAATTTATAAACCCGATTACCGGACTACCCATTTACCCGATTAGTTAATGGATCGGGTTTAGATATATATGACTCCGATCCGATAAGAACCCGACCCGGATGTGTATGTATATAATATAATAAATATATAATTATATATAATTATTTATATAAAACTATATGTAAGAATATATATATATTGTTAAACATTTTTTTCTTGCCTTATATTTTTTTTCATCCAATGGTCAACATTTAGCCTCTCTAACCCTAAAACCCCCTCATTCCACTTTTTAGTCTCATTTCATTTCAGCCGTTTCTCTAAGCCCATCTCTTATATCTCCAAGACTCCCATCTCTCCTTCTCTAATACTCCAAGACTGCTACGCCGTTTCTCCATCTCTCTAAGAGTGCTACCGTTTCTCCGTATCCAAGGTTAGATCTTGACGTCTCCCTCTTGGTTCCAATGGTTTTAGTTTTTATTTTTTTTTCGAATTTAAATCTGTTTGGGTTTCAAGAGTGCTACAGTTACGGTTAGATACTGTTTGTTTTCTTTTTTGTTGTCTCTTTGTTTTGTTTCCAAACCAGTAAGCACTTTATATAGACATTTAAAAAAAAATTATGAAATCTTTTTTCAATTTCAAATTTGTTTCCGTCACGATTAAATCTTGTTTGTTTTCTCTTTATTTTGTTTCCAAACGAGTAAGCACTTTTGTTTTCTCTTTATTGTTTGTAAATATTTTTTTTAGATTTCATCTGAGAGTGTTTACATGTTGTTTATGGTAGGAAAAAATAAGATCAAGGTTGTGATTTCACTGCTACTTTTGTTACTTAAGGATTATTTTTTTTTAAAGTTTATTTTTATAAAAGCATAAAATTCCTAAATAAAATAGTAATGTGAATATATTTTCGCTGTCAAAATGGATGAATTTAATTTTGTGTTCCTTTTTTCATAGACATAAATATGTCTACAGATCCTGCATGTGTTGGTGGTAGTTTTGGATTTGGGACCAATGGGGAGGAAAACAAAGAAGGTGCAACCAATGTTGAGGCTCAACTCAAACAGGAACGGTGAAAAACACTTCGGTATGGAAAGATTTTACCAAAGTTAAATCTCCTAATTGTGAAGATCTTGCTAGGTGCAATCATTGCAAAAAAAACTTGGTAGGGAATAGTAGTAAGGGCACAAGTCACTTGCGAAAACACTTAACATATACATGTTGTTGATATAAAAATTAGTCAGCTGACGTGGATAAATTATCTAAAGACACGTATCATCTTACGTGGCAAAATATATGTTCACCGAGCTACTCAGCGTACCGAGCCACTCTACTTAACGAGTTACTCAACATACCAAGCATCTGGTCAAGAAGACCATGCGACAATTACAAATTCAATGAACATCAGATTCAATGAACATTATTATTATGTACAGATGTATACGTCTATTAAATAACGGCACATTATCTGTTCATATGTATAGCTCCAAGGGCTATAAATACATTGTAATCCCCTCCATAACGGGGTAATTGATTACTTGCGATCATCATCAAGATTAAGGCAAAACACCTAGCAATACAAAACAGTGGACGTAGGCCATTTTCATAAGGCTGAACCACTTTAAAAATCCTTTGTCTTATTTCTTTATTTATATTTATTTGTGATTAATTAATTAGATCAAGTCTAGTTTTTTACATCAACAGATTGGCGTCGTCTGTGGGAAATGACTATATGTAGCATTTTTCATTAAAAAATTCATCAAACATGGCTGAGATCCGATAATCTAGCAATAGAAACAATGGCGAAGTTCCTCTCAACCAGTCCACTCACTCACTGGAATAGTGGCTAGCTTGGCTAGGGGATAAACGGCTATGCAGGACACCATGCGATAACTCATTCAAACTGTTCAAAATGCAACGCCTGCCCAGTCAGGCCAGCGAAGCGTTCATAGAAACACTCACCTGCCGTCTTTTAGATCCAGACGTACTCTGTTTCCCCATGTTTCCTTAACCAGACATACTGAATCACGTCATACTGAGAGGTCCAGCGATCCCTCTTATCAGCCTGATCGGACATCACCCATAAGAGTTATAGACTCTCAAAAAAATGTTACCTTAACTCCATAACGAACAAGCGCTCTGGAGAGGTTGAGTAGAGTCCCCCCCTTTGACCGTTTGGGCCCTAGGAGGAATAGAAACCTTCCTCGAATTGCGTCGAGAAATTCTTAACTGCCAAATGATCTAAGGGAAGGTTCTGCCCAATCACGCCGTGCAGCTCGTACAAAAAGATTCCAAGAGGATAATTCAGTGCGATCAGTTACTCGGGAGAATAGATCAGAGGATGAAATGATGCATAGAAGGGCTCCATTAAAAGGTTGGAAGATAGGTTAGGAGAAATGGCTAAGGCTAAAAATCCTCTCCAGACAGGCAATTGTGAACTTTCTCACGCACTCAAAGTTTAAGCCTCTCGTGGTTACACCGAAATACGATGGGAAGACTGATCCTGTTCTTTATATAGAGCAGTACCAAGCTGCTGCAGATATTTATGCGGTCCCAGATGAGATGAGGTGCAGGGCCTTCTCAGGAACCATCACTAGATCCGTTCAAATATGGTATAATAGTCTTCCTCGGGGGAAGATCGCAACCTTACATCAACTAGTAGAGCTCATCATAGGAAATTTCTGTTTTGGTGCTAAGCCAGTCAAGAGGGTAGCACATCTTTTGAGTGTAAGACAAAAGGCGGGGGAAAGCACGAGGGATTACATTACTCGTTTTAATAACAAGAAACTTGAGGTAGTTGATTATGAAGAAAAAATAGCCATCACAGTTCTCATGAGTGGCCTCTTACCGAACAAGTTGTACTATACTTTGGCTAAAGATCCCCCCAAATCCAAGGTAGAACTAATGACTAAAGCAGCCAAAATAATAAACGCCGAAGAGGCTATGGCTGCAAAGAAGAATGGTAAGACCAAAGCAGAGATTAAAGCTGAAAGTAGGTTGGAGAAGAAAGATAAAAAGCATAATGGGGCCAGTAAGCAATCAAAAGGTAAAGATACGATTGAGCACTTGAGGAAGTATGGGAATTATACTCCCTTAAAGGTGAATATAAACCATATTCTGGAGGAGATAAAGAACAACGAAGAACTCAATTGGCTGGAGAAATTGAAGACAACCCCTGAAAGGAGGGATAATTCCAACTATTATGAGTTCCAAAAAGATCATGTCCACACGACCAAGCGATGCATAGCTCTCCATAACGAGATTGAGTCACTCATTAGACAAGGAAAATTGAAACAGTTTATTAATAGCCAGAATGATGGGGAAAACCAACAATAGAGCAAGACAAAGGTCTAAGTCCCCTCGCCGACCAAGAGATGACAAGAAGAGAAATCAAGAGGATGACCCTGACCTCCCCAAAGAGGCCCAGACATCCAGAACGTGAGGTATTCTCAATCCTCTTTGGTTTTTTTTATTGTACTATGATAACTGGTGGAGATGCAGGAGGTGGTGATCACACCACTGAGAGGAAATCTTACCTCAATAAGGCTCAAGATTGTTCCTACATACAACGGATAAATCTAGCAAAAGAGGATCGTCCGAGGAAGGTTAACAAGGATAAGCTCGTGATTGGCTTCTCCAAAAGTGATTTGGAAGGTGTTTTGTATCCTCACGACGACCCCTTGGTGATCAAGATGAGGATGAAAGACGTGATCATCTCAAGAGTATTGATAGATAATGGTAGCTCGACAGACATCATGTTCTACCCCTGCTTTGACAGTTTAAACTTGAAATTAGCCCACTTGCGTGGAATCATGAAGATATGTAGGGGATAGACCCCGCTTTCTTGTGCCACAAACTCAATGTTAATAAGGAGATCAAACTGATGAAGACGAAGGGTCTTCAGCCCAGAGAAGAACCAAGCTATACAGGAGGAAGTAAAAAAGGTGCAAAAGGCCTCTTTTATTGAGGATGTTAAATATCCTGACTGGTTAGCTAATGTAGTCATGGTAAAAAAGAATAACAATAAATGGAGGATGTGCGTAGACTTCACAGATCTCAACAAAGCCTGCCCAAAATATCACTTCCCTCTGCCCCGAACAGACCAGATGGTAGATGCTACCTCGGGGTATGAATTATTGAGCTTCATGGATGCCTACTCTGGCTATAACCAAATTAAGATGAAACCTGAAGACAAGGTAAGTACCTCTTTCATTACCCCACGGGGAACCTAATATTACAATGTTATGCCTTTTGGTTTTAAAAATACAGGTGCTACGTACCAGAGGCTAATGAATAAGGTGTTCGCAGAGCAGATCGGTAAAAATATGGAGGTGTATGTTGATGACATGCTGACAAAGAGCAAGAAAGTTGTTGACCACATAGCCGACCTAAGCCAAACTTTTGACCAGCTGGAAAAATATCAGATGAAGCTGAATCTGACTAAGTTTGTATTTGGCCTACGAGAAGGCATGTTTCTCGGGTATATATTAAATCAGCGAGGCATTGAGGCAAATCCTGAGAAGATTAAAGCTTTGCTGGAACTATGACCTCCAACCACAAAGAAGGAGGCGCAAAGCCTCATGGGGCGTGTTATAGCTCTCAATAAGTTTGTCTCACGAGCAACTAACAGATGTCTTTCATTCTTCAAGACACTCAGAAAAACTTTTGAATGGAATGATGATTGTGAGGAGGCATTTTAAGAGTTTAAGCGGTATTTGGGAACACCTCCACTGCTATCCAGGCCAGTGATGGGAGAAAAGCTATATTTGTATTTGGCTATTTTAGAAAACACAGTCAGTTCAGCATTGATAAGAGTAGAGGATGGAGTGCAAAAGTCGGTGTATTATACATGTAAGGCATTCTGAGGAGCAGAGATTAGATATCCAAGGTTGGAGAAGCTAGCATTAGCATTGATCGAGGTAAGTCGAAAGATGAAACCATACTTCCAGGCCCATACTATAGTGGTGTACATTGACATGCCACTCAGACAGGCGTTGCATAAGCCAAAAAAATCTAAAAGACTGATGTATTGGGAAGTAGAATGGGTGAGTATGATATTGTGTACGAACTAAGGTTTTCCCTCAAAGGGCAAGCGGTAGCATATTTCATTGCGGAATTCACTTATCCAGATACCTCCGACTAATAAGGGTCTAATGCAAAATAACCCATGGATGTTGGGGAATCCTCAAACATTATCCCCGAGCAACTTCCATTTGCAGAATTGCTAGAGGGGATAGACCTCGAGAAACAAGAATCATTGGATAACAGCCCAGTGTTGGGAGATGATAAAAGGAAGTACCAAATATTCCACCATGAAACTTTATCAGACCAAGTGTTTGATAACTCTATTCCTGTGTGGAATTTATATGTTGATGGTTCTTCGTGTGCCATCGATAGTGGAGCTGGAATAATCCTTAATAGTCCAGATGGATTGGATATCGAATATGCTCTGAGCTTTCAATTCAAAGCTTCCAATAATGAAGATGAATATGAAGCTATGATTGTGGGCCTCAGTTTAGCCAAAACCCTGAAGGCAGAGCAAGTTACGGTGTTTAGTGATTCATAATTAATCATAAATCAGATTCTTGGGTTGTACGCGGTGAAGGGAGACTTCATGTCTAGGTATCACGCCAAAGTTATGGAGATCGTGTCCACTTTTACAGAGGTTCAATTGATTAGAATACCAAGTTTAAAGAGTACGAGGGCTGATGCATTAACTCGATTAGTCTCAGCTACTCGCACCGAGCTACGAAGAACGATTCCTATCGAGATATTGGAAAATCGGAGCATTGATAAAGATTTAATAGTGAGATTCATCACTTCAGACATTAGACCTTCCTGGATGGACCCCATCAGGTCATATATTCGAAGAAGGAACTTTACTAACTAATCAACTTGCAGCCAAGAGATTGAAGTTTAAAGTTGCTCGGTATGTGTTAACACTGGAATTTTGTATATAAGAGGTCTGATAGCAGGTTTACAGAGATGTGTTCATCCATCAGAGGTTAAAGACCTGATAGAAGAAATTCACGAAGGGTCTTGTGGTGCTCATGTAGCAGGCCGATCTCTCCTCCAGAGGATAACGATGCGGGGATATTATTGGCCAACGATGCACGCTGATTGTACAGCTTACGCCAAGAAATGCGATAAATGTCAACGGTTTTCTACCATACGAAGAGCTCCCCCGGCATTATTAACACCTATCACTTCCCCTTGGCCGTTTGCCATGTGGGGAATAGACTTGGTTGGGCCTCTTCCAATGACCAGAGGATGATTCAAGTACTTGGTAGTTGCTGTTGATTATTTCACCAAATGGGTGGACGTTGAACCTCTCATTGACCTGGCCTATGAAAGGGTTTACCAATTTATTTGGAAGAATATTATTTGTAGATATGGTTTGCTGCATGCTTTCATCAGTGACCATGATACCCAGTTTGATAATAAGGAATACGCTGCATATTATCTCCAGTCAAACGTCCAGAAGATCCATTCAGCACCAGGCCATCCCCAGAGTAATTGGCAAACTGAAGTGACGAACAAGAATCTGCTCAACGGGTTGAAAAAATGATTAGATGACGCGAAAGGGAACTTGATTAATGAACTACATTATGTATTATGGGCATACCAAACAACTCCCCGAACAGCAACGGGGTAATCTCCTTACATGCTAACCTTTGGAAGTGAAGCAGTCATACCAGCTGAACTAGGCCTACCTACTCACAGGTGCTCAATTTCAACTCTTCCATAAGCAATTTGATGAGACGTTTAGATTTGGACATGCTCAAAGAAGTAAGAGAAGATGTGGCGATCAGGAACGCAACTTACCAGTAAAGAACTGCCATGTTTTATAATAAAAGAGTCAAGAAATTAGATTTTAAGGAGGGAGACTATGTGCTCAAGAAGGTGATTCAGAAGCACAATAAGCTAGAGGCCAGCTGGCATGGACCTTATCGTGTTACAACTGTTGTTCGACCTGGGACCTACATAATAGAAACCTAAGAGGGTGAAGAATTAAAAAATGCGTGGAATGCGGAGCACCTGCGCAAATATTATTAGTAATACAGATTCACATGTACCCCATTTCTTTCCATATGAATAAAAATAATATTTTCCCCATATTCCTTTTTGTTTAAATTTTTTGGAGTACTCGTGCTACACACTACACCACCAATTACGGTTGGTTGGCACATGAACAACCACCAACTACGGTTGGTCGGCACATCAACAACCACTAACTAAGGTTGGTCGGCAACCAACAATGTTGGAAATCAATCATACAAGGCAAGGCCTGTTTGATTATGGGTGACCTCAAGGGGCATCCAAAACTAGGCAAGAAGATGGGTGACCTCACGGGGCATCCACTGCCTAGGCACTAAGGTAATCTAGATAATATTGCTATAACTAAGCAGGACCATGGGATGAAAATCATTCCATTGCTTAGGCACTTATGGGTGACAAGTCACTACAACTAGGCAACAAAGGGGGCAAAGTCCCATTGTCTAGGCCATTAAAATAAAACAGGACAAATTGTCCCTTTATAAATATATATACTCATCACAAGCAAATTACAAATTATGCCCAAGGAAAGACAATTGCATAAAGATGAACTTTTCTTCATTAATTACAATTTATTTCCAAGGAAGGAAAGTTACAAAACAATGAATTTTTCTTCATTCCATGATCAAGAACATACAAAAAGATGAACTTTTATTCATTGAATACAAATTTCCTATCCTATTTGATTTTTTCCTTTTGATTTTGGTACAGGTTCCATTCCAGCGGGAGGATCATCTAAAGCATAAGGAGAGTTGATAAAATTCATATCTCGAAGCATCTTGGTATTGCTCGAACTTGGCCGCTCAAGCAGATGAGGAGATCGGGATATCTTGAAGTCTTCATGAAGGTTGTAATCACGAAGATACTTGGAAATCAAACTTTGAGGAATGGCACGAGCTGGAATCCAACTGACATCTAGCTTAAAGGGAGGCACAGGCAGATCAAGTAATCCAGGCTCATACCAATCCCATAAGGAATTTCCCTCCTCAACTTTCATCACAGTCAATGCGTTCAGCCATCCTTGTTTGTATCCATCAATATTTGATTATTTTAACCAAACATCAAGGTGACACAAAGCTTCATTATATCCCTCCATCCAAAATTCTCGGGGTTGCTTATGGAATTGATATGTCAATCTCTCAATATTTTGATGGATCTTCTTCACAAAATTTTCTTTATTCTCCAAGGCAGAACTTTGCTTGGAAAGTTGCCTGATAAGACTTTGGATTTTCTGGGACATCTCAGCCAAGGCTTGATTTTTTACCGTGAATTGGACGACTTGATTTTCTAAAGCCAGTTGGGTCCTTGTCTATTCAATATTGACCCGAGCAACTCTTGCTCTGCCACGAGAGGAAGATCTTATTCCGCTACACGTGGAAGATGGAGATCTAAATGTTTTTAAAGCTTCCAATTCTTCTCTCAATGCCGCATTCTCAGTTTTTAAAAATAAAAACCCCTCATCATTGATTGGGACCAAAGCTCCAGAGAAAGAACCAGATTTTAGTTGTTTCATTTCTTCTCTCAAAGTAATATTTTCCTCCTCCAACAGCTTGGCAATGTTTTTATGCTCTTCAATTTCAATCTTCAACACATTTTCTCTCCTCTTATGAGTTGAGATAAATTTCTCATAGCCCCGATCAACGCTTAATTATTGGTATTTTTTCTCATAACCTTCATGAAGAAGAGCACTGGTTTCTTTGTGTTGAAGTTGAAGCTCTTCGATTACACCTTGCTGATTTTCTATCATTTCGTAATACGCCACGCTGTTCGCCATAGCTCGGTCAAGAAGACACTTTAAATATTGGTAGGCACCAATTACCCGTACAAAAGCATCAGATCCAAGGATATCAATTATTTGAGCTTCAGTAAAGTCTGCATGACCAACTTTGAAGTAATCATCACACTTCTTCATCAGCTGTGTATCATGAGCTGACAAAATTTCCATCTTAGCAATAAACTAGCAAGGAAAAGTAAACATGGATCAACAACCAAATAAAACGGATCGAGCAAGTAAAGGATATAATTTAGAATAAATAACAAAGCCCATTTTATTGATCACGAAGGGGAAAGTATAACCAAAGTTATAACAAAAAAGAAAAGAACTAAGCAGTTAAAAGTTCCGAACAACTTTACACCTTCTCCTTATTTCCTACAACATATTCAACCAGTTTGGATGTAGGAGTTGGTTGCTCGGAGGGCAATTGGCATTGTTCGGTAGAATTTACAGCCTGTTAAACTTGCTCGGAGGATTGAGGAAGGGTAGCAACAGGTGTTTGCTCTACAATTACCATAGAAGATTCATCAGACGCATCTTCATCTTCGTCTTCTTCTTTAACAGTAGGAGGAGGGCCATGGGTGTGTTTCTGAAACAGTTCAGAATCGTCAGCAATATTCAACTCTTTCAACGCTGCAACCCATTCATCTCTGAAGTATTTCAAACTTGCATACTCCACCTGGGAAGAAACAGTAGCTAAAGCTTTATTCCATCCTTTATCCCAGCTAAGTTGAAGGATTTCTTCATAGCAGCTCTCCTTTTCGCTCTGTCTGAGGAAGTGTTTTTCACGAGAAGCTCTTTAATAGACTTCAAATTCTCCTCAAGATCTTTCTTACGTCGTTCAGCCTCTTCAAGCATCCCATCAACTTCCACCTTTCTGGAAACGATAACCTTCAATTTTTCCTCCAACTCCTTGAAGGCATTTACAGCCTAATCCCGGGCTGTATCAGTCTTTTGACGAGCCATCTCCCAACCAGCTTTGTCTTCTTTGTACTTCTATCGGGACTCTCCCAAAGATTTAGACAACCCAGCAAGGGCTTCCTCTACTCCACTAGAGGAAGTTAAAGCTTTTATGGCTTCATCCTTCTCCACGATATTGTCGAAGTACACCAAAAACTGTAAGAGTAAGAAAGACACGAATCGGAGTAAGAACATGGAAGTGAAGAATTAAAAAGATAAAAATAATGATCACTTACTGAGGCAAAAAATTGAGCCGCCGCATCGATAACCTTATCCCGAGGAGTTGAAGTTTCAGTAGCTCGGCAGTCAGGGAGAGTCCCTAACTTGATCAATTTCTTGGCCAAGCCAGGGGTAAGGACAGCCGAGGAACTAGCCATCAAGGAAGAAATCCCAACTCTAGTAGGTTGGGAAACAGTATCCACAGGTCTCTCAGTAAGACCCCTCCTCAACCTCCTCAAAGGAGTACCTTCAATCACAAGTTTTGCCTCTTCTTCAATCAAAGGTGTTGCCTCTTTCGGGACAACAACTTCAATCAAAGGTGCTGCCTCTTTAGGGGAAACAGGGGGCTTCTTGCTGATATCTTTGGCATAAGGAATAACATCATTTTTCTTAGTTCTGTCAGCTGGAAAATCGTCCTTGTTCTTTTTCCCCCTTCATTACCAATAGCAGACTTGGTGAAGAACTCGGGAACCTTCCTCTTCTTCATCAGATCAGCAATAGAGGCACCCAAATCAAAAGAAGATTCTCCTACGCTTTCTCGAGATGGTGGTACTCAATCAAGATCAATTACCACAGGAGGGGCAAGAGGACGATCAATAAAAGATGAAGTGGTGTTCTGGTATCTCAGCAAATAAGAAGCGAACCTCACGTGTTCCCCAACAATTAATTGGTGCAAACCCCAGATAAGGTTCAAATATTTAATATTAAAATCAATCTCTTTTGGCGATTTCCTTTTACTGTCAACTGCAATAAACAAAAAAAATATATGTCAGTGACGCATTTTATCAAACAAAAACAGAGCTCAATTGAAAATTTAAAAACAACCTATCCCATTGCCATAAAGTGGACATCTGGAACCTTGATGTACATCTTTTCCTTTTAACGGGGGGTGTTGCCAGTTTTTCATCACAGCTCCATCATCAAAATAGTCCCTATTAGCATTGGGGAGATTGACCACTAAAGCTCTATTTGAAAACCTAGTTTTTAAATAGAAAGTAGTGTCACTAGTAACCCATTTGTGGCAATACATAATTTTAGGAATTTCTAAGCAAGTTTTGTGTATTTGGTTTAACCTATATACTCCATTAACTACCCTCCATGTATTTGGAGCTACTCTTGCAGGAACAATATCAAAATATTGGCGAAACTCCAAACACAGGGGATTAGGCGGGAAAGAAAAACCACATTCTGCCATAAAAATAGAGGGAAGCCAGTGTCCCTCAGCTAAAGAAAATAAATCAGCAGGGCAAGGAGGTTCCTCTAGAATCACCCAATAGGGAATTGCAAAATCAACCCCAAATTTATCTAATGATTCGACAAGATAAACCATGGTGGCTAAAGCAAAGAAAGAAGAAGGAAAAAAGTTCTTACTGAAAATTGAGGAATCTTCTAAGGCGGGTGGAAGACAAGGTGAGATGGCAAAGAGTTTGGAAGTCTCAAAAGCGAAAAGTGGATGATGATTTTATTCTATCGCTTTTAAATGCCGTGCGTCGGGAAGTGAGAAAAGAAATGATTACTAGAAAAGACGATTGCGTTTTCGGCGGCTAAATGATGAAAAAGACACAAATATCCAAGCGTCCGTCGAAAATTCAAAATATTTACATTTTCCATTTTGCACTCAAAATCATGTAAATGTCAAGTATTGGAGATCTATAATCTAACAAGATTGGGTAAAACGTGTTCGAACAACTTGTGGGCATAATGTCCCGCACTCTCATATCAAACCTCAACTGTGGAACATTGGGGGCTTCCGTTGACACAAAAATTAGTCAGCTGACGTGGACCAATTATCTGAAGACACGTATAATCTTACGTGGCAAAATTTTTTGTTCATCGAGCTACTCAGCGTACCGAGCTACTCTAATTGACGAGCTACTCAACGTACCAAGCATCTGGTCAAGAAGACCAAGCAACAATTACAAATTCAATGAACATTATTATTATGTACACATGTATATGTCTATTAAATAACGACACATTGTCTATTCATATGTACAACCCCAAGGGCTATAAATACATTGTAATCCCATCCATAACGGGGTAATTGATTACTTATGATCATCATCAAGATAAAGGCAAAACACCCAGCAATACAAAACAGTAGACGTAGGCCATTTTCATAAGGCTGAACCACTTTAAAAATCCTTTGCCTTATTTCTTTATTTATATTTATCTATGATTAATTAATTAGATCAAGTCTAGTTTTTTACATCAACACATGTAAAGGGAAATTTCAAAGGGATATAAAACAACAAATTTGAGGAGCTACAAAATGGGATGCAAATGGTAACTTAAAACTTAAATTCAGTCAAGAGAACAGTAGGATGGATCTTGCAATTATGATCATAAAACTTAATTATCCCTTTTCAATGGTTGATCACGAGTATTTTGAGGTATTTGTTAAGAGTCTTAATCCTGATTTCAATCTTCTATCTCGAAACACAATTAGGTCAATATTATGTATGTGTATCAAGAGGAGAAGAATATAATTTATAATGTCTTTGATGAACTCACTTGTAAGATCAAATTTACTACCTATTTGTGGACTAGTGATCATCAAAACATAACATATGCATGTCTCATTGCACATTATATTGATGATGATTGAAATTTGAAAAAGAAGAATCTTAATTATAGATGCCTTGAATATCCTCATGATGGTGAAACACTGTTTAGGTTTATCTCTGATATGGTTTTGAAGTGGAATATAGATAAAAAATTATTTTTATTGGCAGTGGATAATGTGGGATCAAATGATGTCATGGTTAGGAACTTAAAAAATTAGCTTTATGATAAAGCTTTGCTTTCTTTAGGTGGTGATGCATTTCATGTGCGATGCAGTGCACATATACTTAACTTGATTGCACGAGATGGATTGGAGGATATTTGAGGGATTTTAAATAAAATTTGATACACCGTGAGGTATTTAAACAAATCTCCCTATGAAAAACAAAAGTTTGATAGTGCGTGTAGTTAAGTTAAGTCGAAATCTAGGAGGAAAGTGCCTATGGATGTCCAAAATAGGTGGAATTCTACCTATTTAATGTTTGAGGAAACCTTAGCTTTGAAAGAAGCTTTTGGTCGCTAGAACGAAATTGATAGGAACTACAATCATAATCGATTTGATGAAGAGTTGAGAATTGCAAGTTTGGTGATGAATTGTTTGAAAGAAGCTTTTGGAAGCTGTTGAAACTGCCTTAATGAAAATGATAACTGCTGAAATTTTAGTCCTAACTGGAAAATGATAACTATAGAAATTTTAGTCCTAACAATAATGCTAGAGGTAGCAGTTCCTGCAATTGATATTGATGTTGTCATGTTCTTTGAAGCTTATACTCTTCTTCTTTTTTTCCTTTTAAAATATAGGTAGGATAGTTGTGAACACTGCTATATGATAGTGTTGTTAAAGATAGTTGTATGTATGAACATTCATAATAAGTTATTGGGTGGTTAATATTGCTTGCGCGAAAGTTGTTCCTAACTGCTAAAATTTTAGTCCTAATTGGAAAATGATAACTGCTGAAAGTTTAGTCCTAAAATGAAAACTTTTGAAATTTTAGTTTATGATAACTGATCGGGTATTGGTGTTAGGTACCCGTGTCCTTAATTGATCCGAGCCAGGATCTATTTACTAAGATCCTACCGATAATCGATTAAGACCCAATTTTCTAAAAAAATACCTAGATCAGATAAGGATATACCTTTACCCGATGCAGACTCGATCCGTTTACAACACTAGACCATACCGTTACAACGGATCTCCTTCCCACATGAGGGAATATTTCGTCATCATGATAACTTGTGTAGAGGACAAGTGTCACTCTTCTAGTGGATGGATCATCTCATGCACACCAGGTGCATGCTTGGGGGCACATTGCGCGCCCCCAAGCCTATATATACACATTTCTTCTTCCTAATCAGGGATCGAATTATCGTTTACCTAGCTAAAACTCTGCCCATTTGTAAACCTAGAGAGAAATCTTGAGTGACTTTAATTCATGGCTTTTGGTGACTTCTAGTAATATAACAATTATACCACATTTGCACAGTGGAGTAGGCTCCATTCGAACCACTTATATTTCCATGTTCTCTCTCTTACCCCCATCTTTATGTGTGTATCTCTCTCTCTCTCTCTATATATATATATATATATATATATATATATATATATATACACACACACACACACACACACACATATTTGTGATTGTCTCTATTGTTAACTTAGCTAGATCTTGAGCTGCATATACATTTGAGGTGGTGATGATCTACATCATCATTTTGCCTCCGTCTGTTGGAAGAGATTTTTTTCTCCCTTTTTATTTTCTTAGCTTAGACCTCAATTTCTGCCTCTGGTGGTGACCCAAATCTACCATCACTGGACTTATATCACCATTGAAAGAGCTTGGATGGGTGTTCTTCAAGCTTAATTTGGCTCACAACTTAATTCTAACCTTTGTTACCTTTTCTCTTTCCACCTGTGAGTAGATCTCACCGGAGATATGGCATATGACTTTATCTAGGCACTAGCCTACGTTCCATCCAACCATAACCTCAGTAAGAAATGGTCGGTGTGGTGACAACATTGCGATCCTTGGTGGCCAGCCAATAAAAGATGCAGGAATAGTTTATGGCATTTAGCCAAAGTGTTCTGGGAAGAGCAACCGATAATTCAGCGACGGAGATCATTACTCCAGCCACCAAAGAGATAGTTGATCCGGCAATTGGGGGACCATCCCCGGCCCCATTGAAGGAAGTCCAATACCATCCGTGGCATAGAAATGCTGCTGATCCTAAGCATCTCCATCTGGGGAAACAAGTCCAGAACTTCCCAGATGACCAAGTCTGTGATGAAGAAAAGTATTGGGAGCCATATGTTATTTTTGGTGACACAATTCATTTAGACCTGATCTACCAAGGGAAAAGTGCTCAGCCAACCCCTGATGGGCGACCAAGGACATCAACTTTTGATAGACTTAACAGGCGATCTGTCTTCAACCGTTTTGTCCCCAAAAGAGATGAGCGAGATCATCCCTTTATCTCTCTCGTGACATTACTACATCCAAAGGAAGTGGTAGGCATTATAATAATCAACCCAGTCAAAGTCGAGACAAGGAGGAGTAAAGAGAAGTTAGTAGCCGATAGAGGAGTATAGCGTGAGAGCCCACACCAGTCGCAGTTGCACTGGAAGGAGGTAATGATAATGTTGTTACTGAAGACATGCCTTAGAATATCTCCATTCAGAGGCTAAAACATAAGAGCGACACTCTGCTCAAGATCCGAGACCTCAGTCATCGAGGCTACATAGAGGGGTTTTGTTTTATCGCGATGATCGTAAGTTATCCTACTCCTGCAAAGTTTAAGCATCCTATTATGAGTTTGAAGTACAATGGGAGTTCAAACCCAGTACATCATACAGAGATGTACCAATCAGTGATCGTTATCTACTCCACTCTTGGTGAAATGAGGTGCAGGGAATTTTCAAGCACTATAACCTCTACCCAGTGTCCATCCGACTCATCTACATATGGGCCGATAGCACAGATAACCCACATCTATAGTCGCAGTCTCAGAGACCTCATGCTCATAATAATTATGATCATACACGAAGGTTTTCTCTATGGTCCAAACTGCCTCTATGTCTCAGTTTGGCCATCGACCTCGTACTACACTGGTAGGCTGAGACCATAATGAGTTTCTCAAGACGATTTCTGCCGTCTCGGAGTTGTTCGCCTAGAAGACCACCTCCATAGTGTCAACCCGACTGAGACTAATAAAGATGACTTTAACATTTTATGAGGTGGAAGGTTATAAGGAGAATATTTCTATGGCAACCCTTATCAATGAGTTGAAGTAGGGTAAACTCCTCTAGAATATCTTTGAAGATCCTCCAAAAACCATAACTAAACTCTTATCCTCGGTCGAAAGGATCATGAATTCAGAGGGAATCGTGGAGACCGAGAGGGGAGACACAAAGGAGTTTAATGGAAGCAAATCCAACCAGTCAAAGGATACAAAAAGAAAGAAGAGGCCGGTTGAAGATAAATTTGCCAAATACATTTCACTAACAGTAAGCCCTGACTTGATTCTCAATGAGATCAAGGATGAAAAAACACTTCGATGGATAAAAAAGCTCAAGTTCACTCTTCACAAAAGGGACAAGAGAAAATCATGCGAGTTTCATCAGGACCGTGTCATTTAATAGACAAATGCTTAACCCTAAAGGAAGAGATAGAAAAATTATTAAAACATGGTAAACTCCGAAAATATGTGGATAGAAGTGGTGACAAAGATGAATCCATAAAAAAGCACAATGATAAGAAAGATGATAAGTCGAGACGAAAGGCCCCGGATAATACGAATGGTGATGAGTCTGATGGTGGGGAAGACGACCCCGACCTCCCAATAAAAATTCTGAATGTAAAAGGCCATTTGTATATGATCTCCTTGGACGTGAAGATAATCTATAACGGCTTAGCAAATGGCAGAACAAAGTCGGTCATCCGAAAAACACTTGTGGTAGAAGCCAAAATAGCGTTGAAATGGATGGATGTGAATTTAGTTGAGACGAGGTAAGACTAGTGAAGTTAAAGAAAATGGATAGGGACACTCTAGTTGTCAGCTTTTCTAGACTTGATTTTAAAGGAATCCTGGCTCCTTACAATGATGCTACGAAAAAACTCGCCCCTTATCACCAGTCGTTGATCGACTTCAGCAGAGAGAAAGTTCACTCTTGGGGATATTTAAGATGGACGTTTGCCTGGGCACCTGGTCAAGGTGCCTCACCAAGAAGATTAGCTTTTTTTATCATGGACGAGCGTGTATTCTTGGCTTATAATATAATTTTGGGATGGGTGACCCTCAAGGAGTTTGAGGCCATGCCTTCTTCAATTTACCAGATGATTAAATTCCTAGCTTCCTATGGAGTAGGGGAAGTACTTGATGACCAGTGGAGGCTCGTGAATGCTATTTCGCCTCGATCAAGGAAAAAAAGGCTCATAAGAGAGCAACAACCTCGTACAACCTCGTACAAGGATGAGCTAGAAAAAACCATCCAAGTTGGTTCATCCCTAAAAGATGAAATCAAGGAAGAATTAGTGAAGCTTCTAATAAGAAGTAGTGTATTTTTACTTAGAGCCATGGAGAGATGACGGGGATTGACCCCGATATTATCTGTTATCAGCTGAATATTAATGAAATGGTGAAACCCAAAAAACAAACGAGAAGAACTTATGCAAGGGATTGATATGAGGTCATTTAAGATGGAGTTAAGAAGCTCTAGATAGCCAAGTTCATTAGAGAAGTCCAAAATCCAGTCTAACTGTCCACGTTGTTATAGTGCCAAAGGCCAATGAAAAGTGGAGAATGTGTATCGACTTCACCGACCTGTATAAAGCTTATCCTAAAGATAGCTTTCTTTTACCCTAAATTGATCAAATGGTTGATCCTACGGTCGGGAATGAGTTAATGAGTTTTATGGATGCATATTTGGGTTATAATAAGATTTTTATGCACGAGATCGATTCCAAGAAAACTTCCTTTATCACGGATAAAGGATTATATTGTTATAAGGTAATGCCATCCAGCCTAAAGAATGTAGGAGAAACCTATTAGAGGTTGGTAAATAGGATGTTTAAAGACCAGGTTGGGAAAATAATGGAAGTGTATCTATATGGATGATATATTAACTAAGAGTCTGAAGGTCGAGGATCATGTGGCAGATCTTGAGGTCACTTTTGACATAATGTATAAATACAAGATGAAATTAAATCTAGCCAAATGCATGTTCGACGTCGGTGCCGAAAGTTTCTTGACTTCATTGTGAATCAGAGGGGAAGAGACGTCAACCCCTCTAAGACCAAAGTGTTAATTGATATGCAGATACCGAAATACATTAAAGACATTCAGAGGCTAATAGGACGAGTCAAAACACTCAACCATTTTGTCTCTTAGGCGACGGATAAATGTTTGCCATTTTTTAAATTTTTGAGGAAATCCTTAATCTAGGACAAGGAGTTCGAGAAATATTTTCAAGAGCTAAAATCCTATCGGGGTCACCCATGTTGCTGTTTCGATCCATTCAAGGGGAGAAGTTGTTTTTATACTTAGTCGTGTCAAAGTCTACAATCAGTACGACAATTGTTCGCAAGGATGAGGATATTCAAAAGTCAGTGTATTTCAATAGCAAGGCTTTATAAAGGGCTGAACTTAAGTATCTGAGAATGGAAAAATTGACTTACGCATTGATACATGCTTTAAGAAAGATAAAGTCATACTTTCAGGCCCATACAATCGTAGTGCTTACCGACACTCCTTTGAGACAGGTCATTCAAAACTCGAGAAAGCGGGTATGTTAATGGCCTGATCAATTGAGTTAAGTGAGTTTGACATCAATTACCAGTCGAGGAATGCCATAAAAGGGAAATATTTTGCAGACTTTGTGGCCGAATTTACATGGGTTGATATTGATAGTGAAGTTGAAGAAACATAAGTGCCAGTGGTCATACCGAAGGAGGTTATGGTAAACACTGCTCCGGCCAACACAACGAAAGTCAATTCTACCAAAAAAGATTTTCGGCTCAGAGGTGGAATTTTATCATAGGTTCCTTTCTTAAGGGAAGTCCCAAAAAGGATTTTTTTGTATACGGGTCATCTTGTGAAAATGGTTGTGGTGCAGGATTGATGTTATCGATGCTAGACGGAACGAATATAGAGTATGTCTTGAGATTTAACTTCAAGACCTCTAACAATGAATTAGAGTATGAGGTATTACTAGTAGGCCTCTTCCTCACCAAGGTAATGAACGTTGGCCAAATGATTGTTCATAATAATTTATAGTTGGTTATCAACTAAATATTAACCATTTATGAGGCCAAGGATGAAAAGATGCCCAAGTACTTGGCACAAGTCAAAAGGCGATGGTAAACTTCAAAGAAGTTAAGATCATGAAGATTACCAGGCTTGAAATAGCCAAGCTAATGCTCTAGACAGGCTAGTATCAGCCAGAGGATCGAAATCAGGCAAACTGTTCATGTTGAGACATTGCACAGGAAGAGCATTGAAGAAGAAGAAGAAGAAGAAGAAGAAGAAGAAGAAGAAGAAGAAGAAAACAATGGGCTTATGTTCTGCTTAAATTTGAATATATGGGAATCATGGATGGATTTGTTGAGCCTACATTAGGGGTGGAGAGCTCACAGACTCCAAGGCCGAGAGGAAAAACTCTGATATCGAGCTGTAAAGTTCACTATTATTAGTGACGTACTGTATAAGAGAGCGTTTTTGCTACTACTTCTCAAATGTGTTCATCCTATCGAGATAGATTATGTCCTACTAGATATCCATGAAGGTTCATACACAAGTCATATCGGTGGATGGTATCTTGCTAAAAGGATCGCTACCAGGGTTATTGGTGGGCGTCACTCACCTAAGATGTAACCGATTATGTGAAAAAGTGGGACAAGTGTCAAAGATTTGTAAGTATCCCTCACCAGCCTCACCAAACTCTTTCGTCTATTATTGCGCCATGGCCATTTGTAATTTTAAAGATTGACCTGATGGGTCCTCTTCCTCAGGAAGCATGCAACTACCAATATCTAATAGTAACTATCGACTATTTTTCAAAATAGGTCGAAGCCAAAATAATGATTTCCATAACTGAAGTTAAAACATTCAAGTTCATCTGAAGGAATATTGTCTGTCGTAACAGCTTATCATATACTTTGATATTGAATAATGGTAAACAATTCAAGAATAAGTCTTTGGAAGTATACTATACTAGGGTCGACATAAAATAATTTTTCTCAGTACCGGGATGACCCCAAGCTAATGTTCAGACTGAGGTCACCAACCAGACAATACTTAATGGGATTAAAAAGAAATTGGAAGATGCTAAGGTTCTGTGGACAAAAGAGTTACATGGGGTCTTATGGGCTTACTGGACGTCCGAAAGGAGCCGTTCATGCTAGCATAGAGGTCCGAGGTAGTTATCCCCATCGATCTTGGACTTCCCAGCCACAGTGTCCAAACATATGACCCAAAGGTCAACACTGAAGAGAGAAGGCCTGATCTAGACTTAATTAAAGAAAGACAAGAAGATGCAGTAGTTCGATAGTCAACCTTTTACAACAAGAGGATCAAGGTAAGGCCAATGGCCGTGAGTGATCTAGTTTTAAAGAAAGTCTAGCAAAAGTTGGACAAACTCCATCCTTGTTGGCACGGGCCATACATGTTGACTAAAGAGATTGTATCGGGTACTTTTAAGTTAAAAAACTTAGAGGGTGAGCCCTTATCAACCCCTTAGAATCCTAACCATTTGAAATGATATTATCAATAGCTATTTATGTACGAAGTCTAGCTTCTCAAATTAATGTATTTCAATATTAATTTCTTTTGTACGACAATATTATACAATAATATGACAGTAATCAAAGTATTGGCTTAAATTTATCCTTCTTATTATGGCCAATTATTGCATGGTTTGAATTGTATGAAGCTAAGGAATATCATTTTAATGGTGAATTAGTTTACAACTCACACTCGGTGATACGAGAGTGTATAGGGAGTCTCGTCTCCCCCATGCCCTCCCAATAATGCCGAGAGGGGGCGCCAGTGTCATAAGACCACTCATGTGGTAAAAGACTGATTTAAAAATCATTGGTAAATAGTTGCCTCAACATCAACTAATGGTGAGTTAAAGATCATAACTTTCTCAGCGATATGAGAGGGTGCGAGGAGTCTCATCTCCTCCATACCCTCCCAACAACGCCGAGAGGGGGGATCAACGTTATAACATCACTCAAACATCAACTAATGGCGAATTAAATATCATAACTTTCTCAGCGATATGAGAGTGTTTGAGGAGTCTCGTCTTCTCTATACCCTCCCAACAACGCTAAGAGTGGGGTCCGGTGTGATAACATCACTCATGTGGTGAAAAACTAAATTTGAAAATCATTTTTATATGATTGTTTCAACATCGATTAATTATCATATATATAGTGCATTAAATGCAGTGTAAAATCACAAGCATTATGTTTAAGAGACACCATTCAATGATGATGGGATAAGAAAATGCAGAAATAACACTTGGTCAAAAAATAGATCGCATAAACAACTTAAGATCGACATAAGATTGTATATATTAATATAGAGATAAAAAATTATTAAGTATTGTTAAATCCTACAGACATTGTTCGAAAATATGAGGCAGAGACAAGTTGTTCAAGTAGGATTACCTCGGATAAGGGAAATATTAAAAGATAAAACTCAGGTTTCCTTCTGTTTCTCAGTCTCGTCTTTGAAGACATCCGCATGAGTCTTTGTCTGCACTTCATCTTCTATATGGCCACTATCTGCTACCTTAGTGTCGTCATGAATGGTGGTCTCAACCATAGTAGTCTCAATAGCAAGATCCTCAGCCTCCACTTCACCAAGTGCAATTGTAGCCACTGGGTTGACAAAGTCATTGACCATCAAATCCCCGGCTAGTTGGGGCACCGCCTTATTAAGGTTAGGGTATTTATTAAGGGCCCAAAGGTAAGTCATCTTGACCCCCTCTCTAGATACTGGAAGCCATGTCTAGTAACTTCATCAAATGCCTTTAAAGGTTTAGATAGTCTTCCTTATAATTTCATCAATCTCGGTCTTATGTTTATTTGCGTAGATCTTTAATTTGGGTTCCATGGCCCTTCTTCTGCACTCAAAGCTCGTCTACTTTCTTCTTCTCCAGCTTTTCAATCGCGTGCTTATGGCTCAACTCGACATCTTTTAGATCTTTCTTTAGTGTCTTATTGGCCTGATGGCCTCAATTACTTGCTGAACCATAGGGAGGTTATCTTAGATCCATTGGTTCATCTGATTAAGGGCGAGAAAAAATTACAAAGCAATGAAAAATAAAGTTAACCCAAGATGAGACAGTACTTGGAAACAATAATAGGCAATTTGAAACATTTGTACATGGGTGGCCTTATGGATGGCAAGGTCTCCTGTCCAAGGGTCCATGGCTGAGATAAATCTCTTATCAGACTCGGATAACATAACCGAATAACTCTCTTCGCACTGTTCTTATAGCCGATCAGGGAGTCGGTAGAGAAGTCAGGTGTTCCATCCTAGCAATAAGGATAACATTACTGGATATTGGGATTGCCTGGTCAGTGACCTTCTTGGATGAGTCGTCCTTCTTGTTCTTTTTTGCGAAAGGTGGACCAATGTGGACCCCCTTAGCTTGCTCTTTTATTTTCTTGGTGCCCTCGACCTGGACTGGCCCACCAATTGTTATCTTCTTAGCTGGGGCTGAGGGAGTAGGCTTCTTACTTATAATTTTATTTAGCCTATTGGTTAAACCTAGTGCGACCATATTCTAAAGTTCTTCAAACGATCCGACTGGATGACCTGAAAACAAAAGGAAGTGATTAATATCGGTAATCAAATAAGAGATAACAATATAGTTATGAAAATTTTCTAACCTACTCATCTCAACTAACAGGTCAACCCCCAAATCGATCTTCTCCAAAAATGCCAGAGTCATCAAATGTTCAAATTAAACCAGGCCATCCTCCTTGCCTTGAGTTAGTAAATGATTTCTTTTATCTAGACCATCAATACTTACGTCCGATTCAAGCCTGACTGACATGGAAGTATTGCCCCACTTTTGTGTAACCCTTGATTGGTTGGCACTGCATATAGCGTCTTGAACTGCCAATCCCTTGACGCAAAGAAGTACCAAGGCTTCTAGTGATCGTTTGAATTCTAATTTATAATCAAAACATTTTTATCGGACTTACTTTCTATGAGGTGGGAGGACCCGGGCTAAACCTTAGTAGTGAACACAGTATAACAGCTCAAAAAAAGCTGATAGGAAGGTCGGTGTCATAAAACAGTTTCCACGACTTGATAAAGTCTAGAATAATTCTCTAATCATTAGGGGATAACTGGGCTGGGGAGAGTCTCATACTACCAAGAATGGTTCTGATATTTGGATGGACTGGTATTCTGACCCCGACCCTAAACAGTTGTTCATAGACTGTAACCTTGCCCTATCGGCTGTCATAGGCTCTCCCATCCTCAGACGGGACTCTCACATTAATGGAAAATTTTATCCCATATAGATGCCTTCACAAAATAAGATATATCTCTCGGAAAGTGCTACAAAACATTGCAGCATAAGATGTGTTAAGTGGATCCTCATCCTCATCACCATCCTCGTCCTCAACATCAATGGCAGGAGTTGCGCTCTGGAATCTTGAGGAGTATTCAATGCCAGTTATAGCCGATAGAGGAATAACCATTGGGGGTTGTGAATAAACAACCTCCACTCTCGACTCATTTTTATCTGAGGACACTTAGGTGTTCTCTTTATTTCTAGACTCAGCAACATCAATATTGCCTAAATAAGAGCGTGGAACTTACATAGCCTCGTCAAAGGAATTTGTGTTCTCAGACTCCCTAGATGTAGAGGGGCTATAACCCTTGGATGAAGACTCGGCCTGTGACCCCTATGAAGAAGCATCAGACATGGTGTCACAACTGATATCAATAACATTAGTTTCGACTGGAGATGGATATGTGAGAAGCGAAGGAGGGCGGACTACAACTAAGGGGGTTAGGCTAATGAGAAGTTTTGACTCGTCCTCGGTTCGTTTCTCAACCTCAGACTTAGCCTTACGAATCTCTCTCAGTATGCATTATCTTAAGTGTGGGAACTGCTAACCCAGTTCTTATATTGTTGTGTACATTAAAACAATAAAAGGGTTAAACCTAAGTTAATTGAATGATCAAAGTGATAACATAATCATTTTCAAAGGTAAAACTAGTCAAGAACAAATAATGAAGGTCACCGAAGAAGACGATCAGGGGATCACCAAAAAATCAAGCCGGCGACGAAAAAGCGTAGGAATATCCAAAATCTATAACTCCTAACACTCTACAACCTAAAAATTGCCTCAACACCACTAAACAACCCCTAAAGCAACCACATAAGGTTTTTGGAAAACTCAAGGTTCGTCGAAAAAATAATCAAAATTAAAAGTAACAACAAAACGATAATCAAATGGAATAAAACCAAAGAAGGGGTTACCTGAATGAAAAGGAAGACTTTGAATGAAAAGGAAAGCCAGACTTTCCTTGAAGAGGATGATTCAAAGAGAGGTAATGAATAAAAAGGGATTCTGTAAAAAGGCTTAAGGCTAGGAGAAAAATTTGAAGAAGAAAGAGAGAATTTGAATTTTTTTATATTTAAATGGCACAATGATTGCGCACGTTTCTTAAGGCAAGCATCACTAGGGAACAAGTCCCTAGATAGGCCTATAATCGCCAACTTTTGGCCAACACTCTAAGCCACATGATCCTGACATGTGTCTAATTAAGGACATTAGGACGTCACATTTGCTCCGGGAACTAAAAGGACAGTCACGACCTCTACATGACCCGTTCATGTCCCAAAAGCAAATTCTGCCCACGTGACTTGTGCATCATCAGGCCACGTGGATCATACCGTTACAACAGATCTCCTGCCCACGTGAGGGAATATTTCATTATCATGATATACTTGTGTAGAGGACAAATGGCACTCTTCTAGCGGATGGCTCATCTCATGCACACCAGGTGCATGCTTGGGGGGCACACTATGCACCCCCAAGCCTATATATACACATTTGTTCCTCCTCACCAGGGATCGAATTATTGTTTATAGCTAAAACTCTTCCCATTCGTAAACCTAAAGAGAAAAGGCTCGACTAGATATAATTCATAGCCTTCTAGAAATATAACGCTCATACCCGCTTTACACAATGAAGTAGGCTTCGATCGAACCACTTATATTTTTGTGTTCTCTCTCTTTATCTCACCCCTTCTTTATGTACATATATTTATGTGATTATCTCTCTTATTAACTTAGCTAGATCTTGAGGTGCATATACATTTGAGGTGGTGATTATCTACATCGTCACTTCATAAACCCAGCTGGGGCCCAAGTACTAGTGGGAAATTTTCCATTAAGTCGTGCTACCTTTCCCTCGTGAAATTCAATCTCAACTCCCCCCAAGAGAGCTGGAGTGGAATTTGGATTCTTCAAATCCCTCAAAGCATAAAACGTTCATATGGCTCATTTTTCATGACAAACTTCTCACCAATCATCACAGAGTTGTTAGGGGCCTCACTGATAATAACAAATATGACATCTTCCATAATATTGAGGACTATGAGCATGTGTTTAGGGGTTTCTATGTGGCATGTGATGTCTGTAGAAACTCCATATCCAATCATCTTTGGTACAGAGGTATGTTTCTTAATTTATATGAATGGATTGTCGATAATATTTGGCATCTTGAGACAAAAATTGGTATGTTTTCTTTATATCTTGCTTATGGAATATTTGGAAAGCCAGAAATAATTTAATTTTTGATAAATTGGATACTCCCCAGTATTTGACCACGCATCTTAGCCAAAAGCTTGCCTTTGAGATTCTACAAGCTTTCGGCTAAAATGAGTCTCAAGTACAGGTGGGTATTACTCTTCTCATTTCTTGGTTGCATCCTTCTACAGGCATTATTAAAATCAACACAAATGGTCGTTGGGACAAAACAACTAAGATGGGAGCTTCATGAAGCCTTACTAACGATCTTTATGGAAGATGGGTCATGGGATTTTATAGTAAATTGCAGGGATGTACGCGTGCACTCAGTGTGAAGCTCGAAAGCATCTTTTTTGGCCTAAATGTTGCTCATGAGAGAGGTTGGAAACATGCCCATCTTAAGTCGAATTCTCAGATTATTAGGGACCTCATCAACAAGGAGGAGGATATGAATCACCCTTTGGCTAACATCATCAAGGACTGTATCGAACTCTTAAAAATCACCAACGTAAGCGTCGGGATGTTCTTATATAGGGTAATCGGTGTGCGGATTAGCTCACCAAGGAAGGTAAGAAGCAAGAAGATCATTTTGTGGAAGTCCAAGATATCCCAAGCCAACTTCTTCATCTCATTAAGGAATATGCTGCTAGAATGATCGTGGAAAGATCGCATTGAATCCCTAGTGTCGAGTATTTGTTTTTGTCTTTTTTCCTTTCCTTGTGTACCAAAAACAAATATAAAAAGACTTAAAGCGAATAAAAACTTCTAGTTGAATATGGTAATCATTGAATTCCAATTACACTAAAGCACATATGTAAAAAGATCCCAATGAACACATGTTTCTTAGGCATTGAGTAAACACAATATCGTGGAATATTTTTTATTTAAAATAGATAAAGCTCATAATAATGGAGTAAAAATTTGTCATAAACAATTATTAATACAGCAAAACCAACAGATCAGATAAATTCTTTACATTGGATAGAAAAAAGACGACTGTTAAAACATAAAAATGAGGTGATTGATTAAAAGCACTAGAACATTTCAAAATCTTAAAGCTTCAAGGGACTAAACCTTGTTAAAATTTAAAAAATTCTAAAAATCCTAAAAATATTACATGAAACCTACAAAATTAAAAGAAAACAAGAGAATTTATGTTTAGATCCAAAAATTTGACATAGTTCCAACCTTTAACTTCCACGCCCTAGAAGTTTGTATAAACGTTAACACACGAAGGTGGGTGTTGAAAGATCATCCATTGGCACTGTTTTAGGGTTTAGAAGTTTGAAAAAAATATCAAATTACAAAAACCCTGATAAATTGATGACAAATGGTACTGAAAGTTATTTCGACACTCAAAAACCTTGAAATATTATGTATCCCTAAAAGTTTTAACAAAGCTAAAACTTGATGATGGAGGAGGCAGATGAAATACATCGTATTTTCGTATGAATTATTGAATTGAATAAAAATTAATTACATGTGCTTGTTGTGACTGGAGATGTAGTTATTTATATCTTTATATGTTATTTAAATTGGATTTGAAATTCAATTTAGAACATGGTGATTAATTAATTAAATTAATTATATTTGAACTTGTATCGGGTGATTATTAAATAACTGAGTTGTTAGTTTTTTGCTTTAGGTATATTTGGTAATTAGATTTTGGGATGCGTAAAATGTCCATTTATAGTTCAAAATGATGGTTTAAGGACCTATTAGGTTAGTATAAGGCTTGAATAATGTTTTAAATCATTTGGATTATTTTTGGGCTCTTTTAGGTGAGACTCATTTGGGGTCCAAACCCAATTGTGGTATTAAAGGGATTTGAGGGGCTATTATGGATCTCATTTACTAGAAAACAAAATTTTGGAAGACGTCCTAAGGATTGAACGGGAAAACATCAAGAGGAAAAGAGGATTTGGGGATTGATTTATCTATCAATCCATAAGGCAAGTTTATATAGAGCATGATTATGATTGTATGTGTGTCAAGATTGTATCTATGCATTGCAAATAAAAAATAAATTAGGTTGTAAATTCGATTCTCGATAATTAATTAGTTAATTTCCGTAACTAGCCCAATCTAGATGTTAATTAGGTTGATTTCCCCTTTATCGTGATTGATTTCTTTATGAACTTGGATTGAAACTAATAGATAATAGTTTGATCTATTTTACATTGAGAATCATATAAAAACTCTATGTTTAATTAAATCAATCCATGAAAAATTATAGAATTGGATAGATTTAGGGTTCTTGAATAGAATTTGGATTTTTTTTCTTTAAATCTTGTGCTAAATTTAGGATTTGATGATGGAAATAAGTTCCTATTATGTAGATGATGTGTTTTTATCATTTAAATGTTGGTTGGGTGCTTGGGTCAAATTTTTAGGTCCATTAATGGAGGAGTGAGAGAAAGAATTGGGGTTAAAGATGAAGAATCATGTCGCAAGAGGAATTGGGGTTGTTCTGTGTTGATTGATCGATTGAGCATTGGTCTCCGATCGATCGACAGTAGAAAATTTTGCCTAGTTTAGGCTTTTGTTTGTTTGTTGGAGTTTTGAGGTTTTGGGACTTGGGGTTAAGTTGTTTGGCATTAAGTGTTCCTATACTTATAGAACATATATGAATTCTAATGATGTGAGATTTTTAGGATGGGTCCTTGAGGTTATTGGAACAATTGTGAAATTGTTGGTTTAAAGGAGGATTATGCTAGGTATAGGACCTTTAGCTTACAAACCCAAGAGTAGATTGGGATGTTATTAGGAATTAGAAAGTTATAGAGGAGTGGGCTATTGATCGGGATGTAGGGGAGATATAGCGATGATATTATCGGGTTGCATCTTTAGGTGAGATTATGAATTAATTAAAGTCCCTAAGGAGGGGTAGTTATCATATTTTATGGTCTTATATAAATTAGGTGTGGGTTGATGCCTAGATATATTGCCTTAAGAGACTGGACTGGGGACAATTGAGATTGAATATATTTGAGGTATGGATTTTAGCCATGGTAGGGTACACCTATTCTTAGAATTCGGGAACTCGGGATGTTAGAGTTAACGTACTTTAGGATGAATATAAGGCTAAAAGTGTGTTATACCTTTTTATGATAATGATTCTAGTATGACCCATGAGCATAAGGGTCGGTACATGTATGTGATTTACCTTAACATATTTGTTAGGGTTATGTATGTGTTTGTTTTAACCCATTCGTGAGGGTTGTGATCACTTGCGTGTTTTCTGTGCAATGCATACCATGTGTGAGTTCTCATTGGCATACGTACTAAGAAGGATTTCATTATGGGGCATGCGTGATGTGGACCGTGCTGGTACCCCTTGGAGTAAATGGGCTTTTCCTTGGTTATATTTAACCCCGGGTTACACATATAGATACCCATGATCAAGATGGTTTATGAGGATATTTCTTTCATAAGTCTTGGTTATGTTAGGCTTTATGACTAATGGGTAGACGATTATGATTTATCCTTATCTATGATGAGATTTTAGGCTTAGGATGACTTAAGACTATAATAGTACGTGTGAGAGATATCTGAAGGCAATCAGAGTAGGCCTTCAATATATGCGGGCATGTGAGTAGCCTATTTATTTGTACATGTCGGGGTATGTACCTTTGTATGGATGTTATACATGGGTAAAGTCTTTCCCCTTATGTGATTATTATGTAACAGTTACATTGATAGTTGTTGTTGATGTAAAAAACTAGATTTGTTCTAAGTATTTTAATCACAAATAAATATGAATAAGCAAATATGAAACAAGAGATTTTTAAAGTGGTTCAGCCTTAAGGAAATGGCCTACATCCACTATTTTTGTATTGCTGACTGTTTACCTAGAATTCTTGACAAGTGGTTTTTTCCAAGAAATTTCGGTCCCCTCTAATGAGGAGTTTACAATGTACTCATAGCCTTGGCGCTGTAAATGTCAAAGGATAATGAGTTATTATCTAGTAAACATACACATTTGTACGATAATAAAGATCATTTAATGCGCAGTCGCCTCTTTGATTATCCAGATTTGAGTGCTCTGTACGCTAAGTAGCTCAGACCGCTTAAGCTGCTTGGGACGCTAAGTATCTCAGGGCCTATGAGTAGCTCAAAGCCCATGAGCTGCTCGGGGAGCCTAAGTTGATCGGTACGTTTGAGCTATTCGGAATGTATGAGTTGCTCGTGGCGCTTGAGTAGCTCGGTGGCAGTGAGTTGATCGGTAGAAGTATTTTTAATTACCATGTTGGTTGACACGTGTCATCAAATGATGGGTCCACGTTAGCAGACTAAATTTGGTGTCAACAGAAGCCTCCAATGTCTCATAGTTTGATGTTGAAGAAAAGTATGGAACATTCTGCTAGAAAATTGCATAGATTATCGGTTTGTATGGTTTTTAGGAAAACGATCGTTGTGTATAACTCTTTTTTTTTAGTGCATAGTATCAGGCCTCATTTGAATGTTCATGACCGCTTCGATATTTGTGCCCCTTTTCTTCTTTTTAGCCGCCAAATACGTAAACGTCCTCCCTTGTAATCATTGCGTTCTCTATTCCCGAGGTAAAGTATTTAAGCACGACATAAATCCTATCGTCTTTCACCTTTCAAATCTGTATCTTTGAATTTTTCATTTTTCTCTCTGTCTTGTGCCTTCGTTCTTTCCGTCGTTCATTGTCACCTGATCTCTTTTTCCCTATAAGATTTTCTTCCCTTTCTTTTAATTTGCTTTGTTCATCATGGTTTATCTTGTTGAGTCATTGGACAAATTTCGGTCTGAATTTTCAATCCCATTGTGGGTCATTTTGGAGGATCTTTATGAACCTTTCGATTATTTTTCTTTGGCTGAGGAACATTGGTTCCCAAGTCTTTCTATGGCCGAATGTGGCTTTTCTTTTCCACCAAACCTCCTATGTTTGGATTTCTGCCAATATTTTGACGTTGTACCTGCAAAAATAGCTCCAAATACCTGGAGGATAGTTAATGGTGTTCATAAATTGAACCAACTCCATGGAACCCGTTTAGGGATTCCTGAGATTATGTACTGCTATAGATGGGTTGTCAGTGATTCCACCTTTTATTTAAAAACTAGGTTTTTGAATAGGGCTTTAGTTGTCAATCTTCCAAATGCCAATAGGGATTACTTTGAGCATGGGGTTGTTATGAAAAATTGGCAACATGCTCCATTAAATGGAGGTGATGTATATCAGGGTCCCAGGTGTCCTCCTTATGGCAATGTAATAGCTTGTTTTTATTTTTTGAAATATAATTTTCTTGGTGTTTGATAAAATGTATCACTGACATTTATTTTTATTTGTCAATGTTGATAGTAAAAAAAACCTCCAAAAGAAGCTGACATCAATTTAAAGCATTTGAAACTTATCTAGGATTTACACCAATTTGTTGTCGAGGAACATATTAGATCTGCCTCTTATTTGTTGCAATACAAGAGCTATACTTCATCTTTCACTGCTCGTCCACGTCTAGTGGTAGTTAATCTTGACCAAGTGCCAGCTTCTGAGACTAGGGTGGAAGGATCTTCCTCTAAGTCAAGTATTCCTATCAGTGATCTAATGAAGAAAAGAAGAGCTCCTGCCTTTTTTGACAAGTCTGCCTCTCCTACTGTGGAGGCAAAGAAAAGTAAAATAGGTGTCCCAGAAGAAGGGATAAGAACCATTGATGCACTTCCTCTTGCTGCTGCCAAGAAGACTGGCAAGAAGCCCCCTGTGGCTCCAAGCAAGACTGTTGTTATCTCTCCTCCAAGTGAGGTTATTGTCATATCACCAACAAAGACAACGTCTTTAGTTGAAAATGCCCCTTCTCCTCCGAGGAGGTTAAAGAAAAGTTCTTCTGAGAGACTTGCTGAACTTGTCTCTCAACCTTCAACTAATGAAGGTGATGTTCCAACTTTTATTCCCGTGAGCTCCGCTGTGAACTTGGTAAAATCCTGGATTATCCCAAAAGTCCAAGGCATTGAGGATACAATTTCTCGTGAGAGAATATATACCCTGGTTGCTTAGCATATTGCCTCAGTAAGTATATTCAACTTGACCCCTTTTGTTTTGTTATTTGTCCATGTATTGACTTAAAGTTATTTCTTTTTTTAGCTGGTGATGTGTTTCAATAGCCTTTTGAAGAAGGATGAAGAAATCAAGGCTTCAAGTTCCTCGGGAGGAGTAGAGGAAGCCTTTGTTGCTCTGACCCAGTCTTTAAAAGACTCTCGTTAAAAGTACGAGGAAGATAAGGTTACCAGGGAAAATCAACTCAAGTCCATTGAGCTGGACAAAAATTAAGCTGAGAATGCCTCCAAGGAATTGGAGAAGAAGTTGAAAGAATTTGATCAGAGCAACAAAAATCTTGAACAGAGCAACAAGGAGCTTAAGGCTAAATTCAAGGCTGCTGAAAATGAAGTTGTTGATCTTCAAAATATTGAGCGACGGAAAAAAGAGGTGGAGGAGAAATTAAAGACTGCCGCGGAGCTCCTTAAGGAAAAGACCTACTCGGAGAAGGCAAAGAGGAAGAAAGCAGTCAAAAAGTCTTTCAGTGCTGGTTAGGATAAAAGCTGGAATAAAGGCATGGCTGCCATGTATTCTCAATTGGAGTATGCTAGCCTTAAATATTTTAGGGACGGATGGGTCGTAACCTTGTAAGAGCTGAAAGTTACTGAGAATTCTGAGTTATTCCAGCAACACACTCATGGCCCTCCTCCCTCTCCTGGAGAAGAAGAAGAGGATGAAGCTGCCTCAGATGAGTCTTCCCTGATGATTGGAGATCAGGTTCCTGCTGTTCTAGTTATTCAGCCTACCGGGCAACTCTGACCAACCAGTACTTCCGTCGAACAGCTATCATTGTCTTTCGAGCAACCAGCCCATTTATCCAAACCTTCTGAGGAAGTCATAGGGAACAAAGAGAAGGTGTAAAGTTGCTCGGATTTTTATTTTTTTGTTCTATTGAATGTAATCTCAGACTTTGTATTTTCTCTTATGATGAAATAAAATTTGAATTTTGGGTGTTCATCTCTAATTTCTCCCTTACTTGCTCTGTCTGCATTCTTATTGATTATTTTTATTTCTTCTCTTTGCTATTTTATATCCAGGATGGAGCTCTTATATGGTCATGACACATAATTAATGAAGAAATGCAATGACTATTTTAAAGTTGGTCATACAGATCTTAACGAGGCTCAAATTATTGACATCCTTGGTTCGAATACTTCTGAACGAGCAATCAAAGCTTACCAATATCTGAAATGCTTGCTCGATAATGCTGTTGCCAATAACGTGGCCTACTATGAGATGATTGAAGACCTCCAAGGGAAGATCGAGGAACTTCAGCAGCAGTAAAAAGAATCATCTGCTCTTCTGCATCAAGGATACGAGAAGAAATATCAGCAATTAATTGCTGACAAAGGGTATGATAAATTTATCTCTGCTCATGAGAAGAAGGAGAGTGTTCGGAGGCTTGAGGTTGAAGAGCACAGGCAAATCGCTAAGCTGTTGGAGCAAGAAAACATTGTTTTACAAGAAGAGATAACATAACTAAAATCTGCAGCATTTTTCTCGGGATCCTTGGTCCCTATTAATGATGAAGGTTTCTCTTTCTTGGAGGTAGAAATGCCAACTTAAGAGATGAGTTAGAAACTTTAAAAAGGGCTAGACTCTCCTCATCTACTCGTGGATGAGCAAGGTCTTCTTCTCGTGGACGAGCTAGGGCTGGTCGGGTCACCATTGAAGAAGCTAGAATGCAATCTGCTTTAGAGAATCGGGCTTTTCAATTGATGGCGAAGAACCAAGCCTTAGCAGAAATGTCTAAGAAAATTTTGAGTCTCAGCGAGCAACTTACTATTCAGAATTTTGCCTTAGAAAGTAAGGAAATCTTGGTGAATAATCTCCACGAGCAATTGGAGAGGTTAACTTACCAATTCCACAAACAACCCAGAGAACTTTGGATGGCTGGGTATAATGAATCTCTTTACCATCTTGATGATCAGATCCAGCAGTCGAATAATTAAGGGTATAAGCAGGGATGGTTTAATGCTATGTGTGTGCTACAACTGGAGCAAGGACACTACTTATGGGATTATGATGAGCCTGGAGTGCTCGATTTGCCCGTGCCTCCTTTTAAGCTTGATTTCAGTTGGATACCTGCTCGGGCAATTCCTCAATGCTTAATCTCTAAATATCTTGGCGACTACAGTCTTCATGCCAACGTTGATATATCTTGCCCAGAGCATTTGCTTGATCGACCCTCTGTGATGAATGTTAGAATGCTGAGAGATGCAAGTTTTATAAATTCTCCTTATGCCTTAGATGACCCTCCTGCTGGGGTAGAACCTGTTTCAAAGGTAGAAGGGAAAAAACCGATAGAATTGGATTTTTTATGTATTTTTCATAGCATATGTAATTCTCCTTGTTTTAAATGTAGTAATATTTTTCACGTCATGTGTAATTCTATTTGATTTGAATGAAGAATTTTTTTGCCATTTCATTGTCTTCTAAATAATTTGTAGAATGTTCTTGCTTTATGATTGATAAATATATGTGTATATATAATACTTATCCCATTTGTTGTTTAATTTGAGTTAATTGCTTTTCGACCAACCAGAGTTGGTGGTAAATAAGTTTCGACCAATCGGAGTTAGTGGTAAATAAGTTTTCGACCAACCGGAGTTGGTGGTAAATAAGTTTCCGACCAACCAGAGTTGGTGGTAAATGCTTTTCGACCAATCGGAGTTGGTGGTAAATAAGTTTCTGACCAATTGGAGTTGGTGGTAAATGCTTTCCGACCAACCGGAGTTAGTGGTAAATAAGTTTTCGACCAACCGGAGTTGGTGGTAAATACTTTTCGACCAACCGGAGTTGGTGGTAAATAAGTTTCCGACCAATCGGAGTTGGTGGTAAATGTTTTCCGACCAACCGAAGTTGGTGATAAATAAGTTTTCGACCAACCGGAGTTGGTGGTAAATGCTTTTCGACCAACCAGAGTTGGTGGTAAATAAGTTTCTGACCAACCGGAGTTGGTGGTAAATGCTTTCCGACCAACCGGAGTTGGTGGTAAATAATTTTCCGACCAACTGGAGTTGGTGGTAAATGCTTTTCGACCAATCGAAGTTGGTGGTAAATAAGTTTTTGACCAACCGGAGTTGGTGGTAAATGCTTTCCGACCAATCGGAGTTGGTGGTAAATGTTTTCCGACCAACCGGAGTTGGTGGTAAATAAGTTTTCGACCAACCGGAGTTGGTGGTAATTGCTCTGAATTTGATGTGCTAGTGTGTAGCACTAATATTTCGAAAAAATTTCAACAAAGAAAGAAACTGGATGAAGCCTCACTTTATTCATATTGAAGAAACTGCATTGCATATGAATTACAATTACTGATAGTATTTGCGCAGATGCTCTACATTCCATGCATTCTTGAATTCTTCTCCTTCCAAGGTTTTAATCTTGTATGTCCCTGGGCGAACAATTTATGTTACTCTATACGGTCCGTGCCAGTTGGCTTCCAGTTTGTTGTGATTTTGGATCACTTTCTTCAGTACATAATCCCCTTCCTTCAAATCACACTTCTTCACTCTTTTGTTATAGAAAAAAGTTGTTCGTTGTTGATATGCTACATTCCTGATTGTTGCCTCTTCCCTAACTTCTTCGAGCATATCTAGATCTAATCTTCTCATCAAGTCACTGACAGGAGAATTGAAATTTAGCACTCTATGCATAGGTAGACCCAATTCAGCAGGTATGACAGCCTCACTTCCAAATGCTAGCATGTATGGGGACTCTCCAGTTGCTGTTCGCGGTGTGGTGCGATAAGCCCACAACACATAGTGTAGTTTATTAATCCAATTTACTTTTGTACTATCTAGTCGTTTTTTCAACCCATTTAGTAGCGTTATATTTGTCACCTCAGTTTGTCCATTGCTCTGGGGGTGACCTGGTGCAGAATGAGTTTTCAGTATATTGGATTGATGACAGTATGAAACAAACTCCTCGTTGTCAAACTGGGTTCCATGGTCAGTAATGAATGCATATGGGAGACTATATCTGCAAATAATGTTTTTCCAAATGAATTGATAGACTTTGTCGTATGTCATATCAATAAGGGGTTCAGCTTCCACCCATTTTGTAAAATAATCCACAGCAACCACAAGGTACTTGAATCTTCCCCTGGTCGTTGGGAGTGGCCCGACCAAGTCTATCCCCCATATGGAAAATGGCCAAGGGGACGTTATGGGTGTTAACAATGCCTGGGGAGTTCTTCGAATGGACGAGAAGCGTTGGCATTTATCTCACTTCTTAGCGTAAGCTGCGCAATCAGCTCTCATCGTCGGCCAGTAGTACCCCTGCGTGGTTATTCTTCGTAAGAGCGTCCGACCAGCTACATGGGCTCCACAAGACCCTTCATGAACTTCTCCGATCAAATCTTTCACTTCAGAGGGATGGACACATCTTTGTAGCCCTGTTATAACTCCTCGTCTATACAAAATGCCACTGTTGAATACATAACGAGCAGTTTTAAACTTTAGTTTCTTGGCTGTGAGTTTATCAGTTGGTAAAGTCCCATCTTCAATATAGGCCCTGATGGGATCCATCCAAGATGGTCCTAAGTCGAGGGCAATGAAATTAATCATTAGATCTTCGTCTATTCTCCGACCAACTAGGATTTCTATTGGGATTGTTCTTCGTAGCTCGGTACATGTGGCTGATGCCAATCGAGCTAGTGCGTCTGCTCCTGCGTTCTCCAATCTTGGTATTCTAATTAACTGAACTGCAGTAAGACTTGATATAACCTCCATTGCTTTGGCATGATACTTGATCATTAATTCTCCTTTTGCTGCATACACCCCCAGAATTTGATTTATAATTAAATGAGAGTCACTGTACACAATGACTTGCTCTGCCTTCATGGTTTTAGCCAGGTTTAGTCCCACGATCATTGCTTCATATTCGGCCTCATTATTAGAAGCTTTAAATTGAAAGCGCAGAGAATACTCCACATCAATCTCATTCGGACTTTTCAAAACAATCCCTGCTCCACTGCCCACAGTGAACGAAGAGCCATCCACATACAAATTCCATTTGGGTAACTTATCATCGAAATTTTGATCAGAGAGAGTTCCTCGATGGAATATCTGGTACTTCCTTTTATCCTCCTCCAGTATTTCTCGCTGCTCGTAATTCATCTTTTCTTGCTCGACTGGCATTTCTTGCTGCTGGCCTACCGACATAAGTTGGTCGGGTTTTACTTTTGATGATCCTGTAACATCTACAGGTTGATCTGTACTCAACTCCTGTTCTTCGGAGGCATTTTCTTGAGTAAATTCTGTGATAAAGTTCGCCACTACCTGCCCTTTGAGCGACGACCTAGGCTTATAAATTTTATCATATTCACCGAGTTCCACCGCCCAGTACATCAATCTTCCTGATTTTTTTGGCTTATGCAGAGCTTGGCTTAATGGCATGTCGGTGTACACCACTATAGTGTGGGCTTGGAAGTATGGCCTCATTCTTCTGGTTGCTTCAATTAATGCTAGTGCCAGTTTCTCCAGCCTTGGATATCTGATTTCTGCTCCTCGGAAAGCTTTGCTGGTGTAATAAACTGGTTTTTGTACTCCGTCCTCCACTTCTATCAACACCGAGCTCACTGCATTTTCTAAAACTGCCAGATATAAGTATAGTCTTTCTCCCATCACTGGTATAGATAATAGTGGAGGTGTCCCTAGATACTTCTTCAACTCTTGAAAGGCCTCCTCGCATTCATCATTCCACTCAAAAGTTTTTCGGAGTGTTTTGAAGAATGGGAAACATTTGTCTGTTGCTCATGATACAAATCTGTTAAGTGCTGCAACTCGTCCTGTGAGACTTTGTACTTCCTTCTTCGTGATTGGAGATCGCATCTCCAATTGAGCCTTGATCTTTTCAGGGTTTGCCTCGATTCCTCATTTGTTAATAATATATCCGAGAAACATGCATTCTCGTACTCCGAATATGCATTTGGTGGGATTCAGCTTCATTTGATATTTCTCTAGTTGATCAAAGGTTTAACTTAGGTCAACTAGATGATTAACAACTTTCTTGATCTTCATCAGCATATCCTCAACATAAACTTCCATGTTACGACTGATTTGTTCTGCAAACACCTTATTCATCAGTCGCTGATATGTTGCACCTGCATTTTTAAGTCCAAAAGGCATAACATTATAACAATAAGTTCCCCCTGGGGTGATAAAAGAGGTACTCTCCCTGTCTCCAGACTTCATTTTAATCTGGTTGTAACCAGAATAAGCATCCATGAAACTCAACAATTCGTGTCCCGAGGTAGCATCCACCAACTGATCAATTCGAGGCAAAGGAAAATGATCCTTTGGGCAGGCTTTATTAAGATCAGTGAAGTCCACACACATCCTCCATTTGTTGTTTTTCTTCTTCACTATTACCATATTTGCTAGCCAATCAGGATATTTGGCATCCTGAATAAAATAGGCTTTTTGCAGTTTCTCTACTTCTTCCTGTATGGCTTGGTTATTCTCGGGACTGAATACCCTTCGTCGTTGCTTCACTGGCTTAATTTCCTTATTCATGTTGAGCTCGTGACACGGGAAATTTGGGTCTATCCCTGGCATATCTTCGTGACTCCATGCAAAAGTCTGCTTTCTGTGCCTTAGAAATGCTATCAGCTCTTGTTTTATTGATGCATCTAGTGATGCACCGATTTGAGTTGTTCATTCTGGATGCTCGTCGTCCAGAATGATATTTTCGGTAGCCTCCATGACTTGACCCTTAATGAGCTGAGACTCATCTCTTGGGTCTAAAGTTTCAATCTTCGCATCTTCTATTTCATCTACCTAATAAGTAGTAGTCTTCTTCCTGCATTATTCACGCTCCTCCTGCTCGGCAGATGAATAGTAGCATTTCCGAGCTACTTTTTGGTCGCCTTTCACAACTCCCACTGTAAAATTGGTTGGGAATTTTAAACATTGATGTACAGTAGATGGTACTGCTTCGAACTTCTTCAGGCCTACTCTTCCCATGATGATATTGTAAGTTGATTGGACATTTTTATTCATTACAAAAAAGAGTACTCTTTCTATTCGGCAAGCAGGCCATGTACCGATAAGCATATCCAACTTGATCGTCCCAAGTGGAAAAACCTTCTCGCCGGTAAAACCAAGGAGGGGCCTATGATATGGCTCCAACTGGGATAGCTTTAGATTAAAACTATAAAAACATGGGTAGAACATGATGTCTGCTGAACTACCATTATCCACCAGTACCCGTGAAATCACCACTTCCTTCATTCTCATCTTGATTACTAACGGGTCATCATGAGGATACAATACGCCTGCCAGGTCATTTTTAGAGAAACCAATAACTAGTTTATCTTTATTCACCTTCCTCGGTCGATCATCTTCAGCTAGATTTATTCGTTGAATGTATGAGCAAGCTTGAGCCTCATTGAGGTAAGCTTTCCTCTCCGCAGTAAGGTCTCCACCTCCTGCATCTCCACCTGTAATAACATTACAATCAAATGATCCAAAAAGAATTGAAAATACCTCATGTTCTGGTTGTCTTGGTCTTTTAGGGAGGTCGGGATCATCTTGATCATCTTCTGGATCTTCTTCATGACTTCTTTTCTTATCTTCTTTCGCTTGATGAGGAGATTTAGATCTTCTTCTTCCTCGATCCTTGGTCTTTCCACCATTTTGACGATCAACATATTTAGCCAGCTTTCCTCGTCTGATGAGTTCTTCAATTTCATTTTAGAGAGCTATATAATTTTTGGTCGTGTGACCATGGTCTTTATGGAATTCACAATATTTGGACTTGTCTCTTCTATCAGGATTTGCCTTCATTTTTACTGTCCAGGCTAGCTCCTCGCCATTCTTGATCTCCTCAAGAATGTGATTTATATCTACCTTTAAAATAGTGTAATTTCTAAATTTCTTCATCTGCTCCAGTGTTTGCTTTGCTTTCGATTGCCTGATACCACCATTGTTCTTTTGATCCTTCTTTTCGATTTTACCATCTTCCACCTTGGTCTCCTTATTGTCTGCGTTATTCTTCGTAGCCATGACTTCCTCGGCATTCATGATTTTGGCAGCTTGTGCCATCAGTTCTGCCATGGTCTTGGGCGAATCTTTGGCTAAAGTGTAGTAAAATTTATTGGGCAACAGTCCACTCATCAGATCAGTAATTATTATTTTCTCATTGTAATCAATTACCTCAAGTTTCTCGTTATTAAAAAGAGTAATATAGTCCCTGGTGCTTTCACCTGCCTTTTGTCTAACGCTTAGCAAATGTGCTACTCTTTTGATTGGTTTTGCTCTAAAACAGAAGTTCCCGATAAAGAGCTCTGCTAATTGAAAGAAAGTCTCAATCTTCCCCCGAGGAAGGTTGTTATACCATATCTGAGCTGATCCGGTAAGAGTTCTTAAGAATGCTCTGCATCGCATCTTGTCTGGCACTGCATAGATATCAGCAGTTGCTTGGTATTGTTCTATATGAAGGACAGGGTCAGTTTTCCATTATATTTAGGTGTCACCACCGAAGCTTTGAACTTTGATGGTGTGGGAAAATCCATAATTTCCTGTACAAATGGTGTTTCTTGGACAAAAGTTCTTTGTAGAGGATTCTTGGCCTTAGCTATTTCCCCTAATCTGTATTCCAACCTCTTAATAGAGCCCTTCCATGCATCATTTCCCTCCTCGGGCCTATTGGTTCGAGCAACTGATCGTGTTGAATTTGCCTCTTGAGATCTTTCATGATGAGCAGTTGGTCATGATTGGGAAAAGCCTTCCCTTAAATCAGATGGTCGTTGAGAGTTCCTCGACACAATCCTAGGGGGACTTATATTCCTCCTAGGACCCAAACGATCAAAAGGAGAGACTCTACTCAACCTTTCAAGAGCACTTGTCATCTCTGGAGATAGAGTAACATTTTATTGAGTGTTTGTAGCTCGTATTAAGGAAGTTCGTCCAGGCTGATAAAAAGGATCATTATATCTCTCAGTGCGATAGGAATCGGTGCATCTGGATCGAGATTTCTCTGGAAATAACGTTCGCCTAGTTCGTGAAGAAGGTAAACGAGTATTTCTCTGAACACTTCATTGCCCTGATTAAGCCGACACTTCGCCTTGAACGGTTTGTATAAGCTGTCGCATGGTTTCTTGCATGGTCGTCTGGCCTTGGGCCAAATTAGCCATTATACCAGCCAGATCTGAAAAATTTGGGAGAATAGATGGATTTGAAGGGATACCAGTATTTCGATTACTGAATTCTGGATTATCAGCCATTGATGATGAGTTATTTTGGTGAAAAATGCTAATTACAGTCGTTTCCCACAGATGGCGCCAATCTGTTGATGTAAAAAACTAGATTTGATCTAATTATTTTAATTACAGATAAAAATGAATAAGTAAATATGAAACAAGAGGTTTTTAAAGTGGTTCAACCTTAAGGAAATGGCCTACATCCACTATTTTTGTATTGCTGACTGTTTACCTAGAATTCTTGACAAGTGGTTTTTTCCAAGAAATTTCGGTCCCCTCTAATGAGGAGTTTACAATGTATTTATAGCCTTGAGGCTATAAATGTCAAAGGACAATGCGATGTTATCTAGTAAACATATACATCTGTACGATAATAAAGAGCATTTAATGCCCAGTCGCCTCTTTAATTATCCTGATTTGATTGCTCTGTACACTAAGTAGCTCGGACCGCTTAAGCTGCTCAGGACGCTAAGCAGCTCGGGGACTATGAGTAGCTTGGATCCCATGAGCTGCCCGGGGAGCCTAAGTTGATCGGTACGTTTGAGGTGTTCAGAATGTATGAGTTTCTCATGGTGCTTGAGTAGCTCGGTGGCAGTGAGTTGATCGGTAGAAGTATTTGTAATTGCCACGTTGGTTGACACGTGTATTCAAATGATGGGTCCATGTCAGGAGACAAAATTTGGTATCAACAGTTGTATTGATTTATATGTTATACTATATATGTGTACGTCTTGTAGTAGGAATGCCCACCTACATACTTATATTTTGAATTTGTGTATTACCTATACAAGAGATGTGTATATTTCATTATTAGTACACTGCACCAAAGCTGACAAATTATCACGATAAAAAACCTTGACAAAGTGCCCTTGTCATGGTCAATGACCGTGATAAGTTTTGGGGTGACAACTTCATTATCACGGACTTATCATGGTCAAAGTCCATGACACGATTTTCACTTGTCACGGACTTTGGCTATGACAAGTCCATGAAAAAAACTAACTTGTCCGGTCAAAGCCCATGACAATACTGGGTAAATTTTTAAAAAAAATATTGAGCAGTATGACCACTGCCACTGCCCAGTGATATGTTTTAACCTGTTACAGCAATATTATCTCAAGTAACATTAATCCATTCATAAAATCTAAATACATACACTTTAATTTAATCATATTATCAAACAATAATAAAAAAAAATATTCGATATTCAATATTCATAACCAACAAACACCTATAAAATTGTTATAAATAATTATCACGAGGTTGGGTTTTCAACAATTCGAATGATTAAGGTAGGCCACACTATAAACGAATTGCGACAACCCTCAAATTTTCAAATGCCACATTGTTCGTCCAACCACAAGGGTTCATTCTCTATTTCGGGCACAATATGGGGACCCTTGCCTCAATTAATTGCAACGGACGTTGATGCACCAAAGTACCCGGGTGTATGTTCGGGTGGTCCCTCAATCCCCCCTAACTTTGGGTGCGCCACCCCGTGTGTCTATTATATACACACTAGGTGAACCAATTGTTGATATGGGACGTTCGACGGGTGTAAAGTTGGCGAACGGATCATATGGAGGCAACGAGTATGTGGGTATCTGTGAGGGGGTGCATAACGAAGGTGAGGGTGAGGGAGATAGAGAGCAGTGGCCTCCTTATCTTCTTCTTTCCTCTTGCCGTTACATGAGTTGGACCCCAATTAACGCTTCATGTAGTCGAACATATTTTGGATCATTTTCTCCAACTTTTTTAACTTCTCACCATGGGTGTCCACCTTGTGAGCTAGCCCGGTGTTCCTCATCTCTATACTGATAAGCCTCAACTTTCCTACATGAGAGCTTACCCCTTGTATGCTACATGTGACACCTCCTTATCCTTCCACTTCTTCGTTCGAATTTCCTCATAGGCATCAAGCCAATTTGGCCTACACCCAAGGCCACTCCCGTCTCTTGAAATAAAATAATGCAAAATTAGTTAGTAATTTAAAATAATCTTCAATTAGAATAACATAATATTAAAATTAAAGGAAATTAAAAACTTATCATCTTGTGCTCCACCTCGGTGTAATACGTACGCCTAGAGTAGTGCATGTCGACCTTTTTGGCACAATTTTCCCTCCCTGATTGACGAGAGGACAACTGCTTATTCGAGATCTCATTTTGACGAACTGCTGCTAGCTTGCCAATTAAATTGGCTCATTCAACGACATCGTGTCCCTAATCCTCAAGATCACTCCCGATCCTGGTCAAAGTACCGTGCCTGCAAGTTTTTCTCCCATGTTTTGTATTGACCTCTCAATTGTTCGAACATGATGTCGCGGACATGTAGGGGCAAGCCAAATTATTCCTGTTAAATAAATGCAAAAAAAAAGTGAGTTAGTTGTATTTAAATTATAAAATATAATAAAATATAAATATAAATACAAATATTAATAAAGTAAGTAATTACCTGTAATGCCCCCTAGATGGCCATCTTGAACTTATAGGGCACCTTCCTCTAATCTATGTATTCGGGGTCGGCAATCGTCTTGAGCAACTACAGAGCCCTAGCCTGCAACTCCGTCTTTTTCTCGACAAAGATTTTTTCCATTTTGGGGGACTAGTGCCAGACGAGCCTTCCTCCGATACCCTATCGCCCTGATGAAAAGATTTCCTATAAAAACTATTGTTATTAGTAAAAACATGTATATGAGAAAATGATCAAATCCAGACGAATAGAAATATTTTTATTTATTTATTTTAAGAAAAACAAGATATATAGCTAGATGGAGAACATCCCTTCAATAGTGGCAGATACAACAAAAGAGTGAAGTTATGGAGGAAAGTTAGGCATTCCTAACTTATCCATGAAAATAAGACCTCTTAACAACCTTGGAAAAGCAGATAAATTTACAAAATAAATGTCTGAATTGTATGAAGCACCAAATTTAGCAGTGAGAAATGCAACCCTATTTCCAGCATAGTCAATACTTGATAATTTGATATTATGAATTGAGATCCAATTCTGAATATCAGCAATTTGGGGTAGGACCATAATGAATGACCATTGGATTTGATGGATTTCTCTAGCATCGGATAATTTGATTCCCGTATGATATTTTTGAGGAAGTATGCATAATGATACAAAGTGAACCATAAAGCATAAATATGAATAATATTTAGTTAAATAAGATAATGGCCTCCACATCCTAAAATGAACTTGCCCTAATGATCTCTAATAATGCCCCTTACACCTTGCATATGATTCTTCGAATACCAAGCACTATTAAGTTTGTAATCAGGGTGAATAAGAGGGATCCATCTAATGGCTTTGTGGATGAAATTTTTCTTAAGAGCAGGTTTGGGGGATGAGGAAATAAAAGAGTCAATGAGGAAGATTACTTGATCAACTTTGATAGGGACGTTATCATATTTGCATTTATTTCTAGCACACCAAAGACACCAACAAATGAAACCAGGGATAGAGAATATGAGATATGGCTCAATATCACTAATCCACCAAAAGCTTAGGATAACTCCAATGGAAGTGTTAGAAATTGAAACACCAAATTTAGAGTTGTAATGAATACAAACTTTAGAAGCAATTTGGCCTTTAGAAAAAAACATGATCTTTGTCTTCTTCTTAAGAATGAGAGCTACAAAGACATTTAGAGGGGCCTCTAATGCCTAGTTTTTTAATTGTTGAATCACCTGGAACAATATCTCTAAGAACCTTCCATGGAAGGACATAAATTTTGAGAGGGATTGATTTGTGCCAAATAAAATTACTAGTCCAAGCAAGAGGTTTATGGGTTCGAATGAAGTTCCAAGCTGAAGATATAGAGAAAGAAGATGAATTATCAGCAGACCATAAAGGAATATCATAAGAGTTATGAAGGATGGGAGTGTTAATGATAGATGACGAGACTTGAGGACAAAATTGAGTGGGAATTGAGGATAAATCCCACACTCCATAAGAATTGAAGAGAGGTTTCACTTTTAGGTTGGATTAGAATCCCATCACATGCAAAGTAATAAAGCACTAGAATAATAAAAGTTAACAAAGCACTAGAAATATTAAAGTGTCATCCAATAATAACAGAGCACTAGAATAATAAAACTTAACGGCATTATAAGAATACAAATCCATATCATAAACCAAGGTAAGAACTGATTTAAATAATTGGAATACTTATTGCAATTCTAAATATTATTTCAAATTCGAGTCATGTCACGGACTTTGAATTAGTGTTTAAATTGATTAAAATCCAAATTAACATATTCACTAAACAAAAAAAAACAATTTTGATTCAAATCCACAAAAACTGGTCAAGTCCAAATGAATTAAAAGCATTTAACCGTCGTCCGATAATAATAAAGCATGAGAATAATACATGCTACTGGTTGTTACAAATCTAAAAATTGTTTCAAATATTTGGAATAATTATTACAAATCTAAATATTGTTTCAAATTTAGGTTATCATCTAAAATGGATTGATATTCAGTAGGAGATGCCAAGTCATCCACAATACTAATTAGACGCTTTGGCGCGTGTAGGATAATTGACCACGATTCGTTATTGATATACTTCGAGTAAAGGACCTTTTGAAAGGCACAAACAAATGGCTCATCGCTCACGTGCTCGTTATTCTTCAACTTGGATAAGTCAACCATGATCAAATTAATACCAGGGTCAACTTTACAAGTATATTTATCCTCAACTCTGACCTAATCATAGTATAACATAACCTATTTGACGCGTATACACTCCAATTCAACTATATTCCGAATGATACCATAGTAAGTCATTTTAGCTTCAATGAGATTTTTATCTTTTGCCCTCGCTAAAAAATAAGTAAGAGCCTTGTATGAAATGATCGAATTCTGTACATTTGTATTTTCCTCATACACCCTTGCACCGAATACATAATTGATCAATAGATATTTTTTTTATTCATGTGCTATGAACAAGGGTCTAGTGGCTAGATGAGCAAGCCTTGATATCGCATCATCCATCTTTAAGAGCTGAGATTATAGAAAAATTAATTAGGTTAGTTTTTAAGGTTTAATGTAACGTGACATTTAATGAGAGACATTCTCATTATAATTACCTAATGTGATGACCGTAGCCTAAATTTTTTGTCAGATTATGCCATCATTCATCGTCTTTTATCATTCCCACATGCATCATATTTCCTGCACTGATCATGACGAATGTATTATGAAATTGATCATGTATAAAAATTAAAATAAAATAAACTTAGTTTTTCTATTCTTTGACATCTTCATGTGTGTCAGATAATGAGTTACTTGTTCATGATGTCAACTCATTAATTTCACTCGTTTTCCCATCACCTGACCACCCTTATCGACGAACTCATCATTGTTATCCATGCTGCTTAGGTCAGGCATATATTACCAAGTGTAGATCGATGACTCCATGGCGATAAAATCTTCTACAATTGACCCTTCAATGTATCGTGTATTCTTGACGTAATCTTTGAAAACTTTCATTAATCTTTCAAAAGGATACATCCACTAATATCTAATTGGGTCGCAAAGAAGTGCCTCATCGCATACCAACAAGTGAACACTTATGTAAAAAAATGATGGGAGAAAGTACTTCTCCAACACACAAATTGCTTATGTTATAGTTACTTTTATGAGCACTATGTGCTCTCGATTGACTACCTTCTCACATAAAAATGTGAAGCAGATGCTAATTTGTATAATGGCCCTTCGTAAATCTTTGTACTTGGAGAAGCAGTGTTAAACAACATAGGAACCAATTGCATGATCATATGCCAATCGTGGGACTTACACTTACGTAAATCGTGGGTAGCATAATTCATAATCCTTTGCAGTTGGATGAAAATTAGATGGAACCTTAAAATTATATATTGTGTTTAAAATAACCTTTCTTTCCTCACTCGTTAAATGCACCATGGGGAATTATTGTCCTTCCTCTAATATATTCTTTCAAGTATAGTTGTGGCTTAAGTTTTAATGATTTAAGGTCTTTTCGTGGATTTTCTCCATCCTTCGAATGAACCCTCCCAAGGCATGTGCCCATAATATGTTTAGTGATGTTTTTCTCTGCATGCATTAGATCCAATACGTGGAGCACCGGGTTACTCTTCCAATAAAGCAAGTAAAAAATATTAACCTCCTAGACCATGCCTTTCTTATCTCAGTTTCATTCCTAGTTAGGGTCTTCTTATGCTTGACATTCTTCAATTTAGGATTCTTACCTTGCATATTAGGGCTACAATTATAAGATTTACTTTCAATTTTTGAACCTGAAAGTTTTCTCGAAGGTAGCCTATGTTCAACCCTGCACGGTAAAAAATTAGAACCCTTCTCAAATCTAAAATTATGAGTGGGTGGTAAAAACCTCATGTGGTAATGGTATATATTTTTTTCGTTAGCGGTGAGACACAGAGATTTTGTATCCTCTCCATAAATAGGACACCCTAAATAATAATGTACTGCACAACCGAATAATGTCTCATAGGCTGGAAAATCATGAATTGCACACGTCAACATAGCTTTCAACGTAAACTCTTCTTTTTTAAAAGAGTCAATTATTTGCACAATTCTTCCAACAAATCATTTAATTCTTCTACAAAATAAGCCAAGTAGACATCTATGTCCTCACTTGGTGCCTTTGGCTTAGGTATAAACAAAGAAAATATCGAAAATTCAGGTTTCATAACTGTAAAGGGGGAGGTTAAGCGTGCTAGAATCATTGACCATACACTCTGATTGTTGCTTATATTTCGAAATGGATTGAATCCATCTGTTGATATTGCAAAACGAATGCGATGTTGTTCTTGAGCAAAATTGGGATACTCATAATTCATCCTCTTCCAAGTTGTAGAATTAATAAGATGACGTGTGAGATTATCCCCTACTTCTGCCCTAGCATGCCAAGCCATTGCCTCCTCTATCCATTGTACTATGAAAAACCATTTCAATCTAGGCCCAACGGGAAAATATTTCAGCACTTTTTTAGGCACTTTTGAGCATGTACTTTCCTTTATAATAGATTGCACATATCTAGGCTCCTCGCATACGGGGCACCGATTGAGATTTTCATACCCCTTTCAGTATAGTATGCAGTCATACACACAAGCATAAATTAATTAATACTTCATTCCCAAACCTTTAAAAGTGTTCTTCATAGTCGGATAGCTATTTGGAAGCGTATTCTGCTTGTGTAGCAAGCCCTTCACCCAATTTAGAATTCCTGTCACACTATTGCCAGACAAACCATATTTGGTCTTCAAACTATGGAAACCAACCATGGCATGTAAACTTGTTTGATCTTTATCACAGCTAGGGTGCAACTTTTGGGTCGCCTTAAATTTTAAACTTTAATAGTCATCGTCAAGGTATATCATAATATCTTCATGTGCACCTGAACCTTATACATCATCAGTGACCTCATTTTCTTCCACTTCATGAATTCTATATACGTCATCAACTAAATCCTTTAGCATATTATGATCTACATTGTCCTCATTCCCTTGTACATCCAACCTACTTCTTGATTGTTATGAAGGTTGCTCGGGGACAAAAGAACATGCGATTTTGTATTCTCTATTATAATAAATGTAGTTCAACTATTTTTCACTCAAACACCTTACCATTCCTACACTTAGCACATGGACACGGGAACTCTTCATCATTACGACATCTCTTTGCGTATTTCACAAATTCATTAGCACCTCTGCGAAACAAATCCCCTTGTCTATGTGTATCACCCATCCACTCTTTGCATAGAGGATATTCCATCACAGCTACTATAAATAATCACCTATTATGGGTAAGAAGTGTATATTTATTGATACGTATAAACAAAAGTATGATAATTTAGTTTCCAAATAATGTTTTACTACAAGATTGGCATTTCATCTTTCGGTGTTCTATGGTAAAAACAATATGAATTCGATTTCCTCCATCTCCTCTAAAGGATGAGTGGTCATATCCCATTCAAGAAGGCCTATTTATGTAATATACTTATCAGCTCATCCACATTGTTCCAATTTAAGGAAAATTCGGTTGCATATCCCCATAGTTCTCCAAGTACACGGCATAAATTTGCAAGTGTGAGTGTTATTTTAATTTATCAAATAACACTTAACACCGCATCATCTAGTATGTACCTAGAGAACATTAAGAGATGACATCAGGACTTCCCAAAAAAAAAAACAAGTTTAAGCCACTAAGAACATTAATATATAGAAACTATGATATCCCAAACTATCCAAACGGGACAATTCAAGAGATCTCATTATAGGGGTAATGACTCTCGAACGTGCCTAGGGGCCATTGAATGCGTACACATAAGAACTAGAAGGCTAGTATCTATGTATACTATTTCACTGATATTTCTATGGTAAGTATGTTTCATTTATATTTGGTAGTATCACAACACTATAGAGTTTATTTGGTAATTGGTGGGAACATCACAACATGCATTGTTTAATGATTCAAATTTATAATGAATTAGATTTTACACGTGTGATACAATAATACGGTGGGAAGCTTTCTTACACTAAAAAAGTATATACTTTTTAAATGAATAATGTTACACACACAAGAGTTGTGTAAACTTTTCTACTGTAAAATTGTTTCCCACCATATTATTATATCACGCGGGTAAAATTTAATTTGTTGTAAATTTGAATCATCAAAAAACTCATGTTTCCCACATTACCGCTAATTACCAATTAAATTCTATAGTGACGATTTGTATATAGCTATGTTTCATTTCTATTTAATTGTTTAACAGGAAGCTTTTAGAATTTATAGTATGTTTCATTTTAGTCTTATTTATATTTCCATGGTAAATATTTTCATTTCTATCTTATTTATATTCGGTAGAATCATAACCCTAAATGTTATAAATGCTTAGGACCAACCAACTCAATGGCCATCTAAATGTTCAAATTCACCGGTCGACAACAATTCAAGAATCCCAAACAACAATTCAAATAATAATGCGAAATATTAGAAATGCCCAAGTCCAACCCACATCACGTTGCTATTCGGTAGTACCATAACAGTAAATTTTAGAAATGCCTAGGATCAACCGACTCAATGGATATCTAAATGTTCAAATTCACCTGTCAACAACAACTCAATAATCCCAAACAAGAATTCAAATAATAATGCAAAATATTCAATAAATGAGAAACAACTTAGCCCAATAAGGTGACATTATTTTTAAATCAGCACAATGAATGAAAATAAAATAGCACAATAAATAATAATGTCAGAAACTATATAAAGTACACAAATAAAATGAGTACATGTATTTGTGTGTGTGTTTGAAATCATTTTTAAGGTCTGAAATTAAGTTCAAGGGTTTTTTAGGGTTGCATAATTCTTTCTAGAGTTTTTTAGGGATTTTCATTTTCGGGTTTTAATTTGAAATTAATTTGCGCGGGGTGTGTGCGTGGCGTGGTGTGGGGGGGTGTGGTATGGGGGGTGAGTGTGGTATGGTGTGCATGTGTTTTTATGATGTGATTTGTGTGATGGAGGGGGTGAAGGAGAAAGAGAAAGACAGATGTACCTAAAGGAGAGAGAGAGAGAGAGATGTGATTGGAGAGGGAGGGAGTCGTCGGGGATGTCACAGGAGAGAGATATGTGAATGGTAGAGGGAAATGAGTTTCGGCATAAGGATATAGTTGAAAGAGTTGTCACGGTCGTGTCACGGGTTTTGACTGTGACAACTTTATAAGTTGTCATGGTCAAAACCCATGACACGACCGTTACAACACTATTTTCAGGGTTAATCATGACACGACTATGACAACACCTTGTCCTGGTTGTGTTATGGTCAATGTCGGTGACAACAAACACATATTTTGTTGTCACAATTTTTTATCGTGATAACTATGGCCGGGTATAGGGTGACAAAAACAAAATTTTGGTGTAGTGGTATGAGATAGCCAGATGTTGATATATTGGATATATGAGCCTATTAATTGTATCATAGTTATTTTGTGAGAAGTACCTTAGGGTTTGAGACATTAGTACATCATGTGACTTCTATTGAAAGAGATTAACCTAGTATTGTTAACGATAAATATTAAAAAATAATATTGTAAGACCTTAATCACGTGGGCTACAAATGGATTCGGCGCGTGATATTTAGGTTGTTAGGTTAGGTAACTAATAACTTAAAATATCTTATAATATGAGAGGAAGATGTTTGGTTATAATATGGCCCAAATTCAATTATAATCCTATTCTACATAGACTTGCTATTTACATTTTCTTTTAAAAAAATGTTTTTATTGGTCATGGTTGCGGTAGTTCCTGTAGACGTTGGTTCATTGGAGGATTATCTCTAGCGACGTCCCATTTCTTACTCCTAATATTGTAGGAGTCGAGCAAGTATAGCTCATTCTTTTATTGTACTCTTTTATTTTCAGTCGGGTTGTACAAGTATGCTTATATTCAAAATTGGACTTTTGTGTGGGCACATTTTATATTCAAAGACGACTTATGTTTTGTTGGGAGTGATTGGTATCGGAGTTGGTTTTGTATTGATTCGGTATTTCATTATCTTATCATTATTCATTCGGTTGTTCTTGTGATTTATCTTATGTTGAGAATTTTACCAAAAGTTTTTATTTCCGTGATTTTATATTAAAACTAATCAATTTGTTTATGGATTTTACTGGGTGTCACGGTGGACCTTATCAATGATGGATCTTTATTCAACGGTTAGAGGCGTGAGTAGAGGGTGAGATAGAGGGGATTCTCTTTGAAGATGGTTACCGATGTTGAATGAGAGAGGGGGAAAGGGGCCTATTAATAAGATTCTCTTTAGCTTGAGTGTAAATATGTAGACAAACGGATGAACAATTATTTTTGGGACCTATAGAGAGAACCCTCCCAAGGTGGGTTGATAAAAAAATTATAATTTTTTAATCTTACGTCGGCATTCTAAATGTTAAAATAATAAATGCACTCTAACACACTTGGTAGTGTGTTTGTAACACTACTCATGTTTAAAGGGCCAACACCATTTTCTGTTTATGTACTTTTATGTTAAAATATAAAAATAAATTAATTCGTGTTGAAAATTTTTAAGTTCGTAGAATTTTATTCTCACGACTAATATTTTGTATTTTACATAATTTGAAATTAAATATCTATCAAAATAAAATTTCAAATTTTCTTTTTTTTCCTTGTAAATCCCTTAACATAATCTATCTAAAGTATCTATAAATATATGTAAATTTGAAGTTTTTGAAATGTTATTTTTCACACCCAACATTTTTGTATTTTTCTATTCTAAAACATTTAGTGGAATGGTGCTAATTTAGTTCACCTTTCCTCATATAGAGTTTTAGAATGCACTAATATGCCTTCAATTGTTTATTTTCTAGGTTATTGTGAAGATTTCACAAATGGGCTTGGGGTTAAGTACATAAAAAAGCTTGCTGTATTTTTATGGAAATTCATGTTTTTTATGAAATTGTGATCATTTTTATGAAAATACACTCAATTTTGCTTATACTTTACAGTGTATACGCAAAAACTTGTTTGTACTTTATAAAAGTCAAATTTCTTTATGAATTTTTTCCATATTTTATAAGAATACAATCTATCTCTCATAACTAACGACAAATTGCTTATACGTGTCTTTTTTCCCAAATCTAAACATACACATACATATTTTAATTATATACCATTACTTTTACTATTTTAAAGTTTGTTTCGAATATCAAATACGATATTACTTTTTAGAAATGAGGAGTTTATTCTTTATATCGAGTTCGGTTATATTTGATCTTTTATAGGAAATTGATGACTAAGGTATCGTGAATCATGCCTTTTGTGCTTATTTTTTGTTATATGATGCTAAAATAAAAAATTAAATAACATATATTTTCGTGTAATAACGAAGATAAGGCTTTGGAGACTTATTGTAATTCAAATTGAAATAAGATTAATGGCGCTCCAAAAGAAAAATTAGTTTTAGGATTACAAAACAAAATGTGCGCGTGTATTTTATGCATAAGCGAGCTAGATGTTTATAGTTATTTACTTATGGACTCAAGCTTCCAAAATTTGTTGATAGGGACTAAAGCATATAATCCTGAAAATTTTACCATTCACTCTATATTTGATACAATATCATTTTATTTTCAATAAATTTTAAATATTCATCGTAAATTTTTATTTCATTTCAAAATATTGCTAATGGATATAATAAAATAATTATCAACTAATAAGATATTGTAAGCAATAGCTCCCTAGTTATATAGTGAAAAAATAATTCCTTTATTAATGAACCTTAATGAGTTATTTTGGTTTTGATATTTCGCCTTTTTGTGTATATGTCGTTGTAGAGTAAAGACGTTCAATCCAAAATCCCGTTTGGTACCTACAAACATATTAAAATTGTACATCGGCAAGTAAGGGGTCAATTCGCGCTCCTTGATGTGCACAAGAGCAAGTTGAGACAATGTATGATTTTTAAAATAATTATGAAGGGATATTTATACTACTAATTATGAACTAAAATTAAAACTACACTAATAGATAAAGAAAATGATAAAGTGAGCTAAATATGAGGAGAAAATAATTATGAGATAATTCAAGGGATTAAACTTCACCATTTAACCTATTTATTTTCAGTAATTAGTTTGTCTATTTGAAATGCCCCAAAATATATATAAATTCACAAATCAACTCTTGTTGCAAATGTAAAGTTACATATATTCCTTTTAGAAGATTAATATTTAAATTTCACATACTCACAAAAATTAGATTTAAACATTTTCTAAAAAATCATCTGCTAGGGAAAGTTCACTAAAAGTATTTTAAATCATAAAAAAATAAGTTTTAGAGTTGAAATATTCAAACTATAATATCATTCAAAAATTGTATATCTCTAGTTTAATTAATGAATAAATATTATGATATGAATTTAAGATTTTCTCTCAAAAATAATTCACCCACTCTCAAGGCGTAAATATAAATTGTAAAATTTTAATATTAATATTCAAAGGGGCATAATAAATAAACAAACGAAAAATAAAAATAATTAAGTTAAGGGTTTCACCTCACCCCCTGAATGGAGTATTTAGCCTCTCATTTTGGTATTATTACATATAAAATGTAATAATGACACAATAAGAGGCATAATATAAATAAGCTCAGATATAACAAAATGAAGGCCAAGTCTCCTTACATTTTCATTCCAATCCCAAGCTTTGACATGAATAATAACCCACAAATTTGAGTTTCACAACACTAAAAGAAATGCCAAAACTCCAAAATTTGTCTCCCAATATATTCTGCTCACTCAAGTCACAAAAAAATTGTAAAAGAGGAAATAATAAAATTTATACAATCTACTCCTAAAAATTGGCTCCAAAAAGTGGAGCTCCTAGGCAAAAAAAAATGCTTCTGCAATCTGAATTTTTTCTCATTATCTCTCTCCCCCCCCCCCCCCCCCCCCCCTAAAATGAAGAGAGGGTCTTATCTTTTATCCAAGGCATGAAGCTAAGGTACAGTAGGTAACGGGTCTTGGCAAAAAAATGGGATTTGGCAGGATTTGGTGCCATTTGTAGTTGCGATTGGAAAAGGTGTGTCAGAGATAACATCGGGTATTGTTGGTGGATGTGAACTTGTCTAGGTGAGTTGATGGGTTCGTTATTGTTGACACGGGGGCATCCGGGTTAGTGGTTGAGGGGTTTTGGATTTGGGTTAACGAATGAGGACGTTTGGATGAAGTCAAAGGGGTTGAGTTCATGGGGATAGAAGGTCCGGGTTAAATACGGGTTAGGGGTTTTATGGTCTGTGTTTGGATAAGATTTAAATCGGGTTGTGCCTGGTTGGACTCGGTCGGACATGTGGTACTCGACTGGGGGAGCTCGTGGGTTGGGCACCGGCGGGATGGGGTTACGGGTTGATGTTGACCGAGTTAGGTAGAACCGGGTAAAAAGGATGTCCTGTGGGTTTCTGGAAATGGGTGGTTCCGACCGAATTGTGGGTAGAGGGATATGGGTCACAGGCTGGTCTGGAAGTGTTGGGTTTAGATGGTGTGGGGATTTTGGTTAGTTTAGTTATGGAGGAGAGCAAACGTGGGGGTTTATGGATGATGATGAGGGGAGTTTTGGTGTGGGTGAGGGTTTATGATAGTGGGGTTTATGTGAGTGTAATGTTATTGTGTGGGTAAGGTGTTAGTTAGTTAGTGTGTGTGTGTGTTTGTGTTTAAGTTTGTACCTTTAAAAAAATAAAAATAAAACTATCTCACTAAAACTAAATAAAAATAAAATTCTAATAAATAAAAGACGCACAAAAAAAGAAAAGAAAATGAAACTAAAAAGAAATGAAAATAAAAATAAAAAATCTATTAAAACCAAAAACTAAAATCCCAAAATAAAACTAAAGAAAAATAAACTCAAATAAAAATAAATTCCTAAAAACTAATCCTAATAAAATAAAATAAAGATTAAAAATTAAAAACTAATAAAAATCAAAATCAAAATCAAAATACACGAATAAAAAGAAAATTGAAAATAAAACCTAGAAAATTGTAAATAAAACTTAAATAAATCGTAAAAATAAAACGACTCAAAATAAAAAAATCTAAAAAATAATTAAAGTACAAACTAGATACACACGATATTCGAGTTCGGTTTGGGATCGGTTACAGGATAGGTTAGGGTTACGGATGAGGTTATTTAGCCACTTCTTGTTGTAAATTGCCTTAAAATATAGCTTTTGACACCGAAATTGCAATCAAGCCTGCACAATAGACAATTACGAGCATAAGACCCAATCTTATCGAGAATTAGCAATTAAAATACGTCTATTCGGGGTATAAAGTATACACTTTTAGGTGCTTATCACACCACCCCCAAACAGAACATTACTAGTCCGCGCGCAAAATTTAGAGAGAAAGAAGGATAAGAAACCAAAAGTGTACTACTTGCGATTGCACTTAGCATGTGCAACAACCCTTTAAACTTATAGGTTGCCCTACAGGACTAGTTGTGTCTCGTGAGGGTTTGTAGGGAATATTCCCACAAAATTATTTATTTTCAAACGACAGTCAATATCTTATTAGACGTAGAATGATCGCACAATCCATCACAAGATAAATATTTTGAGAAATACAAGCTAGAAATGTGTAAAAATATTTAGCTAAGTAAATACTCAAGGCACATCCTTACTAGAACTCAACGTGTATAGTGTGAATCAGTCAAAACGGGTCGAGCATCACAAGAGTAATTCCTAGATTGACTTTTCGGAATCAGCGCTTTAATTTCAAAATCTCACTGGATATAACTCTCCCAAACGAACTCACGAGATTTGGGTTAGTATATCGCTCTAGTGTGTGAGGAGGTGAGTAAATGTAAGCAAGGTCAAACGCCTCACGCACATATAAGAAAGAATGAACATTCTAGAAAGAAAAATGATCTCATGAAAGAATATTAATCACTTAGTGAGAACATCGAGTTATTCACCATGTTGACTTTCATTTGCCCGAACACCTAGGGGAGAACATGGATTCATATGGGTGAGGGGGAATAAAATGAGAAAGATGGGATGATATGAGGTAGGATGGGTAGTGATGAATAATCGAGGAGAGTGTACACATGAGGAACAAATGTCTTTATTACAGAAAAACTAACTTTCTTTTTCTTTATTTTTTTTTCTATTTTTTTCTTTTTTTCTTTTTTTCTTTTTCTCATTTTTCTCTTTTTTTTTCAAACAAAAGATGAAGACATTTTACATTTGAAAGGCACTCTTTTTCTTGAAAATGAAAGATGATGTGGAGATGATAAATGGATGATGTGAGGAATATGGAAGAATATGGGAAGGTAATGGGTGAATTGAATGGGTGGAAATTTAGTGATCGGGACAAATTTCAAGACACGTATTTCTTACAACTCGAAAGTGATGTCGTTCTCAATGATCAAGCCAAAATTTTAAAGAAGAATAATGAGATCATACGACGATTTAAGTGTGGACCCAAAGGAAGTTGAATAAACTTATGTCTCGAAGATTGTGTAAAACACTTTAAAAGACACGAATCTCACAAGCTAAAGTCTCTACTAGTGATCCTTAAGATTTTCTTGAGAATTGTAGTACTCTTCAACTCTAAACTATAGTGACTTGATAAGTGTGCAAATTTTATTGAGTCTAGAAATTCATAGTGCAAAATGCCTTGATATGTATTACATAAGCGATTTAGAAAAATATCCTCTAGCTTAATTCCTAGACTTTTAAAAGATGGATGATAGAAAATTCACGTCAATGAGTGAGAGAAAAGAAACTGCACGAAAATTTTAAAAATCAGGTTTTGAAATAAAAAAATTTCAAAAGAGGTACGATTTTGATAAAATTGCCCACCCCCAAACAAAAAGGAACATCGTCCTCGATGTTAAGTAAAATAATTTTTCAAATTGAGAGCAGAAGGGAGGAAAGAGATTACCAGAATCAATCGCTAATGAAGTGCATCAGTTGTAGCCAAAATTAAACCTGAATAAATGATAAGATAGAATTTTGTGTACAAGTCTATAAACATGACAAAGCATTAGGTGGTGTGAAATACCACCCCCAAACATGATAAGACTCATACTCGGAAATAACGGGTTGCCTCCCGGGAGCGCTAATTTTAACGTCTTCAGCCAGACCGAAGGGAACTCAACCTAAGAATAAGAACTATGAAAGGGAGGGTGGTAAAAAAAATGGGTGATCATAATCACCTCGAAACAAGACTGAAGTGTCAATCTTGTTGGATAAAGGCTAAAAGGGTCGATGCACTTGTATTGCAAAGTGCTTCACACAATGCAAAGCATCGGTGGACCAAGGGTGGGTGGGTATTAGGGTAAGGGTGAGAAAGGCAAGGGAGAATAAACATCGATCACGGGCGTTATTGAGCTGAAAGGTGAGGGCAACATGGTCCCTATAAGCATGATGCTCTAATTGAATGGGGATGCGAAAGGGTGCAAAAATAGTGATGGGGTGGGGCTCATAGAAAGCACACGACTATTCTATAAAGGGACGGTGATAATGGTCGCGCCGTGACACGCCAGGGAGTTATCAATGACAAAAATCAACACCACAAGAGAGTGGCGGGCATAGAGTAACAAGCTCGGTGTCACGGAAATGGAGAGTAGCACCAAAAATACTCTCATGGATAGTGGTGTGGATGAAGAACTCACGAGATGGCTCATGGAGGTCAAATGTGGAAAGTGGGTGCGAGTAAGGACCTAAAGAGATATTTAGCAATGGGAGAGGTACGGTGACTACGTCCAAACATCATAGAGGGTCGGGTGGGACGCTGGGTGGATCGGGCGGGATAAAAGGTGAAGGAAGGTGATTCAACTCAAGTGTAGGGGACACACACTCATCGGGAAGAGTAAAGGAACACTCACAAAGGAGCGTGGTATCTAAAGATGGAGTGGTCAACTTTTGTAGAAGAGTATCACCAACTAATGTGGTGGGTAATAGACCTGGCAAAATGAGGCACGACACGACACAAAATTATAAGTTATTGGGTTTAGTCTTATCGGGTTTGGATCATTAACGGGTCAACACGGTAGATCCTTTATCATAATGGGTCATGTTTGGGTTTGTACTCTTACACGATTAAACCCATTTATACCCATTATCACCCGTTAGTGGTGCCGGGTTTTATTGGGTCGTGTGACCCGAACTAATATTACACCCATGAAGACTAATGGGTATTAACGGCTATAAACGTGTACTAACGGCATTAACGGGTATTAACGGGTACTAACGCATACTAACGGGTAATATAGGGTCACCCAAATCGTAACCCGTTTGACCCGTTAATATTAACGGGTGTTAATGGTTCGGGTCGTTTTTGGGTATTATCATTGGACCCGTTAGTCTTAACGGGTCGTATACGGGTTAAGGGTGTTTTCACCCGTTAACCCGTTAACACGACCCGTTGACACGACCCGTTGACAGCTCTAGTGGGTAAGTCAAACAAGGCACCAGTTAGGAGATAGATGAATCGTTAAAAAGATTGGGATCCATATTAGGAGAGGAAAAAATCATCTCGGATTAAATCTCGAGAAAATAGTGAGCACTCGTAGCCGGAGCTAACCTATGCTGAAATGGTTCGTCGGGAACACACGCAGTGGGCTCAATAGGTGTAGACTCGGGCATTTTTATGGACTTAGCGGGAGAGTGAATGTGAACTGTAGTGATGGGTTCATGTAGACGTGGTGGGATTTGATCAGGCTCACTATCGATGGATAAATCAACACAAGTGTCAACTAGAGGCCCAAACCACGGAATGGTCGCAACGTCGAGATTCTCGAGGTAGTAGGCTTGGTCACACTCAAAATCAATGGCACAAGACGACTCATCATCGCTCCACGTGGGAGAAATAATGGGTTTACTTGAGGGGAAATCCGACTCACTCTCACACTCAAATTCATTTAATCTTTGTTAAATCCGTTGGAGGGTTTCATTTTGATATTGAGTGGCTTGCTCTTACTCGAGGATAAACTTTTGCAAGAGGATTTCGAGAGCGAAGGTGGATAATGGTGGAGGAGTGATGGGTGGCGACGGTGGGGGAGGTGGACACAACTCACTATTAGCAGGATTATATGTAGAATACTCGTAGGAAGTGTGGGGAGTGGGGTTAAGTTAATCATACACGAAAGGAGCGCCTTCGTGACGGACAAATGAGTGATAATCATGTGGTGCACAGTGATAGGACTGATCGGGATGTTGTGCACTAAGTTGCCGTGATGATTGTTGGAACTCGTGAGGATCCGTAACAAGGGGTTGGGATTTGTATTGTGTGAGAGGGTGATCAATCCGCCATGAATAATTTGGTTGCTCACACCACTCGGTATTAGATAATTCAGGATAATAAGCCGAAGTGGGTTCCAAAACAGTGTCATATGGATACATATGTTCCATGGTGGGGTCAGATGGATAAGGAAGTCACTGGAACTCATGGGACATGTGATTGGCGTGATAACAATAGGTGCACGATGAATATGAGAAATGGCTAAAGTCGTTCCATAAAGGATTTTGTTCGGCCATGATTGGGTGGATAGTGGAGAAAAGGGTTTCTCCAAATATATTTTTGGCTTTTTCTTATTATTATTACTATTTTTTAAAAGAAAATCTTTTTGGGTTTTTGAATTTTTTTGAAAAATAAGGAAAATATTTTTGGGTTCTTGTTTTAGAAATAAGAAAACGGATGAAAAATATTTTTTGAATTTTTGAAAAGGGATAAAAGTGGACTCGGTATGAAACACACACTAACGTAGCACACAAAAACCAACTACTAAGGGATTAAAATTATAAACGTACAAGCAAAGGAAAATCCTAACTACCACGTAGCCAATTTTTATCTTCAAATAAGTGATTGGGTAGTCAAATTTTTATTAATCCACGGACGAGAAAATCACAGTGTCTTATTATTCGCCTTTGGAAAATGCGCTCCTACTTGGCTTACTAGTTGATTGATTTTAATTAAGTGATGGCATGGGTTAACAAGCAAGTGGAATTACGTGATTGAGTTGGGTGATGAAATCCCTTCTCGTTTCAATGATCGGGTTCAGGCCTTAAGTCCAATTAATTCATTCAATCATTCAAAGTAAGACTATGCATAAATAAAATCGCATAGGAGCAAATAGTCAAACAATAAATGGACTCTTTAATAGGAGATGCGCAAGTGATAAAGAAATGTACCTCTTATGGGTTTTACACACGTAGGGCGAAGATCGAGATGAGTTGATCGGGGGAAAGTTCACCAAACTTCAGTGAGTCCTAGGACCCAAAATAGAGAGGCTTCTAATCCACTTCAACGATGATCTCTCTCTACTTTGTCCCGTTTCCCTTTTTATTTTTTATGATTAATTATTACAAATAATTGGTGTCCAAAGTACCACGAATAAATGCACAAGGCCTCAATATCCTAATATAAACAATATATGAAAAATAAAGAAAAATATATATACAAATGAACAAATGTACAAGTCTTCAAAACGCTCCTCAACTCGAAAAGTCGGTAACGACACTTCGTGAAAATTCAATTGCCAAAGTTTGAGCAAAAGTCCAATGCTTAAAAAGCCGGCAAAGACATTGTTGATGCAAAAAACTAGACTAGGCAAATTTATTGATCACAGATAAATATAAGTAAAAGAGACAAAAGATTTTTAAAGTGGTTCGGATTAAAGGAAGAGTCTACGTCCACTGTTGTGTATTGCTTTTGGGATTGCTAAATTGTCTCTTGTTTCGTGTCCCTTGGATATAGGGTTTACAATGTATTTATAGCCCCCAGGGGGTGTATAAGTATTGGAATATCAAAGGATGAAATATCTTTATATCATAGACATTTACATTTGTACTATCATTTATGTATACAATTGTTGCCATTTTTTTGTCAATGTTCATCGGTCTTCCCGGTATTGGTCGGGCTTCAATGACAGGTTGGTCGGCATACCACAATAGGTCAACTTTTCATCATCCTTGCTGACTAGTATTAGCCTTCTATTATAGTGTACGTGTCAATATCCGATTATTTCACGTACCAGAATAATTTTTGGTATCAACAGAAGCCCCCAATGTTTCATACTTGAAGTTTTTACAAGAGTATGGAACATTTAGCTCAAAAAAGTTGCTCGTGCAATAATTTTAGCCTTGGTCGGCTGCCAACTTCCTATACTTGTAAAAATTCTGACTTATCTGTGGACATATAATGCGCATGGCATTTTTGTAATTATCCATCACTTTAATGAATCGTTTTTGGGCAAATTCATCTTTTCTGCCTTTAGCCACCGCGAGTTCAATCGACTCTACCTTTTAATTATTATGTTTCCAATTTTTGAGGCAACCTATAAAGAGAGGGAAAAGCCACGATCTTTTCTTACCTCAAATTTTCTGAGCATTTTTGGCTATTGCGTCTTCAAGCTTTCTTTTTCTCTCTTGTGCGATCATTTTTTGTCCTTTAGTTATTGTTGAATCCTTAATATATGTAAGAACTATTTCTCTTTTCTTCTATTCTTCATCATGGTTTACTCTATTGATTCTCTTGGCGAATTCAGAAATGAATTTAAGAGTCCCCCTTGGGTTGATCTGGAACACGCTACTTTGCCTGCTGAATTTTTCTCACTTGCTGAGGGTCATTGATTTCCTTCTATCTTTATAGCTGAATGTGGGTTTACCTCTCCTCCAAAGCCATTTTGCCTTGAGTTTTGTTAATATTTTGACGTTGTCCCAGCTAGGGTAGACCCCAATACCTGGAGGGTTGTAAATAGAGTGTATAGGTTGAATTAAATCCATGGAACCCATCTAGGGATTACAGAAATAATGTTTTGTTATAAGTGGGTGATTAGTGACACCACTTGTTATTTAAAGACTAGGGCTGCAAACAAAGCGTTAGTAATCAATCTTTCAGACTCCAATAGGGATTATTTTAAGCACGAAGTTGTTGTAAAAAATTAGCAATACACCCCTTTGTTTGGGAATGTTGAGTATCAGGGGCCTAGATGCCCTCCTTTTGGCAATGGGATATGTTATTCCTCATTTAACTGTCTTGACATGTACATCCTTGTTTAAATGTAATACTAATTATTGCTCTGTAAATTTTAATTGCAGTTGATTAGAAGAGAAGGTGCCTAAAGGAAAGTGAAGTGAACCTTAAAGAGTTAAAATTCATTTGGGGACTTCATCAGAGTATTGGCGAGGAGAACATTAGATTTTCGTCCTACTTACTGTAATACAAGAATACAGTTTCCTCCTTTATTGCTCATTCCACAATATCCACTCTTTCTCCTGTAATCGACCTTGAACAGGAACCTCTTTCTACCTCCTTGGTGTTGCATCTTGCAGTGGTGATCTTGCTGCCCACTCATTTTCTTCTTTGGATCCAAACTTACCTCTTGTCGCTGCTATGGAAAAAAGGAAATTTCCTAACATTTTGGGAGATAAAGATACCAATGCCCTTTCCAAACAAGCTGATGAGAGGAGAAAAATAAATATGAAACTGGGTAGAAACCTCAGCCAAGAAAACTGAAGAGAGCCCCTTAAAAAGAATAAGGAAATGGATTCCTTCTAAGTTAGCAGAAGGCTCTTCAGCCCTTCCTGACCAGCCAGAGTTGGTCGATATATCTTCTTCTGCTCTTCAGTGGTCCTTGACCCTGGATTGGCAAGATAACTAATAAACTCTAGGACTTTTCCAGACCACAGGGTTGCTACCGATGCACTGCCTCGTTCCAAAAGTTCTGACAGGGCTGCTCAAAGCCTTACTCTGGTATATTCTTTTTCGTTCTTTATTTTTTTATCTCTTTATTTGTTCTTCAAAATACCGACTTTCCTTGTTATCTTTGTGCAGTTCCTCATTGACTTTAATAACATGCTAGAGAAAGATGAGGCTTTGAGAGATTCTTCTGGGGAAGTTGAAGAGTTTTTTAATGAGCTGAAAAATTCAGCGCTTGATTCCCAACAAGCACTAGCCATTGAACAAAAGAAATGAGAGGATAAGGTGAAAGCTGTTGAAGGAGCTGCTGAAACTGCTCGGAATCTAGCTGATAAGTAATAAAAAGACTTAGATGCTGAGAAAGCTAAGACCACACAACTACAGAAGGATTTAGATGTTAAGAAGGCAAAAGGACTAAGGCCAGGGAGACTAGATTCAACAGTGGCTGGGATAAGGCCATTGGAGCAGCTTCTTCGTAAATTGAGTTTGGGAAAAAAATTCTTTAAGGATGGTTGGTCAGCTTCCATGGTGTAGGTAGGCACTCCAAAAGACTCTGAGTTGTTCTTCGACATGATCCTAGGGCCCCTCTAAATATAGACGAGGAAGTTGATAGTGATGTGGGTTCCAGTGAATCCCTTATGATGATGGAGTCTGCCAGTCAACACCAGGATGTTAATTATTCTGCCCCCTCCACAGTTAATCCTCCTCCTTCTTCTGTCCCTGCTTCTACTTCAGTTGATCTTGAGGTAGATAAGAAGAAGGTGTAGATCCGAGCAGCTTTTTATTTCCCTTTTTCAGTAGTTGTACTTTTTTATTTTCTTCTCGAAGATGTACCTACGCTTTTCCCTTTTATTAATGAAAAGAGAATTTTTTTTTGTTCCTCTGTTTGTATTTTTCCATGCTATGCACCTTGTTGATTACTGATTTTCTTCTTCTTAAATAGTTTACGGATAAATTGAAATGCTTCTCATCTACTGACTCCGAGATACTTTAGAGGTGTAATGAGATTTTCAAAGTTGGTCACCTATCTCTAACTGAGGTTGACCTACTTTAGTTACTCTGGGAAGGGGTATCCGAGCAGGCCAAAGAGGCCTATGTTCATCTGTAGTGTCTTCTTGATCGGGCAGTGGCTAATAACGTTGCCTACTATAAAATAATGGAAGATCTACAGGAGGACCATAAGGAAACTAAGGCAAGTTTGTATGAGGATTATGAGAAAAAGTTCCAGGCCCTGAGTGAAGGTTGGGGCTTTGAGCAAAAGTTAGATAAATTTGCCTCCCATTTTCGAAGGTAAGAATTCTTGCTTAATAGTGAAGTGGAGGATGCAAGGGCCATTGCCAAGCTTCTAGAGGAAGATAACAATAATTTGAGAGATGAACTTAATGCCTTGAAGTCAGCCACTGCTATTCCTTAGAAGCTAAGAATGCTAGGTTGAGTGAGGAATTAGAGGCCTTGAAGAAATCAAAACTTGCTTCTTCCTCTTCCCGAGTAAGATTCAGACCTAACCAAGGTACTACAGAGGAAATCAAGACCAAACAGACCCTTACCAATCAAGCTGCACAATTAAAAACCAAAAATAAATCCATTGTTGAGATGTCCCAGAAACAGACCTTGTCCGAGCAACTATCCACTCAATCTTCTCAGTTACAAGCTAAGGATGGAGTGTTGAAGAAACTACATCACCAGGTTGACAGATTGACCTTCTAATTCCATAAACAACCAAGGGAAATTCGGATGGAAGGGTACAATAAAGCTCTGGAGCATCTTCAGGACAAGCTTCAACAAGCTACGAATGAGAACTATAAATGAGGTTGGATGAATGCTTTGACAATGATGAAGGTGGACCAAAACAACTAACTATGGGATTGGTATGACCGAGGATTGCTTGACCTTAATGATCCCCCTTTTAAATTAGATGTCAATTGGATTCCTATCCAAAGTATTCCTCAATGCTTGATTTCAAAGTACTTGGGAGATTATGAGCTTCATGATGAATTAAAGATCGTCCGACCTCCACACATGCTTGATCGTCCCAGTAGCAGCAATGCCAGAATGCTTCAGGATTTTAACTTCATTAATTCTCCTTACACTTTAGATGATCCTCCTGCTGGAATGGATCCTATTTCCAAAGCTGAAGGAAAATGTCCTGCGGAATGAAGCTTTGTGCTTTATTTTTTTAACACAATTATGTAATTAATTTGATTTAACGAAATGAAAATTTGATCAACTCATCTTGTATTGAATGTGTAAGATTAATCCTTTCTTTGTCATTAGTTTTATTAATGCACTTAGATTATAATCTAAATTGAGTATCAATTACCAATGAATGCAGAGGTTCCACTAGCCTTTTTAGATTAAAATCTGAATTTAAAACTAGTTAGATGAGTACATAGGTTTTACTAGTATACTTAGATTAAAATCTAAATTTGGAGCTAATTACCCATGTGTCTCCAAAGGTTTTATTAATGCACCCAAGTGTTAGAGTTTTTCATTAGATACCAGTGGTGTAACCAGGCATATGTGGAATATGTGCTTACATTCCTCTTAAGGAATCTTTGCAACGCTTTTCCTGCACTTTGCGCAGTAAGATAAAGATCTTATTTTATCCTTATATTTGTGGACCAAGTTTCTTAAGGACTTAACGTCCTGTTGACTTGGACTTTGTGTATCAGCGATCAAGTTTATGGCTTTTTCGAGCAACTCTCTTGTATTCTTTTGGTCTCCCGAGCATCTTTCAGGAAAATATTTTCTCAACCGAGCAACAATTTGAAGTTTTTATGGCAATAGCTTCCAACTTTCGTCAATTTAACTTTTATAGTAGTGCATAGCACTAGTACTTTCAAAACAAATTAATAATAAAATTGAAAGAACTGATTATCTTATTGATACTGAAATTTGATTTCAAACTGATTACAACTGATAACATCATTGGTAATATTTTATGAGATGCTCGGCATGCTATGGATTTTTGAATTCTTTGCCTTTCAAGGTTTCAATTCGATAAGTTCCAGGTCAAATGACTGCTGAAATACGATATGGTCCATGCCAATTGGCCTCGATCTTGTTATTTTTTTTATAGCACTTTCTTCAGCACATAATCTCATTCCTTCAAGTTGGTCGGTTTCATCCTTTTATTGTAAAAACGGGTTGTTCTCTGTTGGTAGGCTGCATTTCTCAGGGCAATATATTCTCTTACTTCTTCCAGCATATCTAGATCAAACCTTTAGGTCACTTATAAGAGAGTTGAAATTTAAAACTCTATGGGATGGTAAATGCAACTCAGCAGGTATGACAACTTCAGTCCCAAATGCTAACATATATGGGGATTCTCTAGTTATTGTTCTCGGGGTTATTCTGTATGCCCACAAGACAGAATGTAGCTCATTTATCAAGTTTCCCTTCACATTATCAAGCCTTTTCTTCAATCTATTAAGCAAAGTTTTGTTCGTAACTTCAGTTTGGCCATTACTCTGAGGATGTCCTGGAGCTGAATGCAATTTTTGAATATTGGACTGAGCACAATAAGTTATAAATTCATCATTGTTAAATTATGTTCCATGGTCGGTAATGAAAGCATAGGGCAACCCGTACCTACAAATGATTCATTCCATATGAACTGATACACCTTTTCATAAGGCATGTCTATCAAGGGCTTTGCCTCAACCCATTTTATAAAATAATCCACTGCGACAACCAAGTACTTAAATCTTCCTCGGGTGGTCGACAGTGGCCCGACCAAGTTTATGCCTCGCATGGAAAATGGCAATAGATAAGTGATTGGAGTGAGAGCAGTCTGTGGAGTTTTTCGAATGGTGGAGAATCTTTGGCATTTATCACACTTATTGGCAAAATCTGTACACTTTGCTAGCATTGTTGGCTAGTAATATCCTTGTGCACTGATTCTCTGCAGAAGTGTTCTCCCTCCTATGTGAGCTCCACATGATCCTTTATGCACCTCCTTAACTAGGTTTTGGACCTCTGATGGATGCACACAGCGTTGCAAATGGACTGTTAGTCCTCTCCTGTACAAAACACCTTTGTCTAGTACATACTGATCTGCTTTATACTTCAGCTTCTTGGCTTCCACCATATCTTCTAGTAGAGTTTCCTCTTCAATATATGCTCTGATAGGGTCCATTCATAATGGACCCATATCTATATCAATAAAATCTCTGCCTCAACCCATTTTGTAAAATAATCCACTGCGATAACCAAGTACTTAAATCTTCCTCAGGTGATCGATAGTCATCCGACATAGTCTATGCCCTATATGGAAAATGGACATGGTGAAGTGATTGAAGTGAGAGCAGCCTGTGGAGTTTTTTGAATGGTGTAGAATCTTTGGCATTTATCACACTTCTTGGAAAAAGTTTTACAAACTGCTCGCATTATTAGCCAATAATATCCTTGTGCACTGATTCTCTGCAGAAGTGTTCTCCCTGCTATGTGAGATCCACATGATCCTTCATGGACCTCTTGAATTAGGTTTTGGACCTCTGATGGATGCATATAGTGTTGCAAATTGACTGTTAGTCCTCTTTTGTATAAAACACCTTTGTCTAATACATACCGAGCTGCTTTATACTTCAGCTTCTTGGCTTCCACCATATTTGATGGAAGAGTTCTTTCTTCAATGTATGCCTTGATAGGGTCCATCCATGATGTCCCCATGTCTATGGCAATAAAATTTATCATTAAATCTTCATCTATGCTCCTATTGGCCAAAATGTCAATACGGATAATTCGTTGGAGTTTTCTTCGTTGTCCGTGGTCGGGAAATCACAATCACACCTGAGTCCATTGCTCGCCTCGTAGGTTTACCTTGCCTCAACAACCCCTTTTATCCTTGGTTGCCTGACTCTCGACCTGCGGGACTAGACCACTATTTTATCCACCGTGTGTCATACAATTATTCTCGGATGCGTTACAATCTACCATAAAAATATTAATCCGGATTTTATAATCCTTAACTGGATTGTGTGTGCCTGCATCCTTCCTAGTGCAAATTCCACTCAAATTTCTAAGGCCTATATGGAACTTATGTTTGCCATTAGCATCAAGGCTGGTATTGACCTTCCTAGCTTCATCTTTGGTGTTATTAAAGCCGTTAACGTAAATCCACGTGGTCCGGTTAGGTACGCCTTACCTTGTGCTGTTATTATTACTTGACATTGTCTTGAGGTTGATTGTACTCTCCTTTTCTTAGATATTCCCGTCACTCGATTTCAGCGCATTAATATGACCTCTGGTGGTCACTCCCATGGTCACCTTCCTCGTGATACTCCTCAGCACACTCCTTCCCAATCCGTGTCATCCCACTTTGTCGCTTCTACCACCCCTGCACCTGTTAGACCTTCTTCGTCACGGTCTCACCCACCCACTAAGTTGTAGGATATTAGAGTGGTACGTTCAGAGGTTTAGGAACTTTAATAGGATCATCGACAGGATAGGGCCCTTTTGCAGGAGCTATTGCTTACAATGCAGCGTGGCCGTCAGCGAGACGAGGAGGCTCAATCTCGTAAGGAGGAGGCTCAGTTACGTAGAGATGAGGCCCAAGCTAGGCGTGATTCTATTCTCATGGAATATCTTCAGGAGATACGCCGTTTAGAGATGGGTCGTGGTGCGAGCTCTTCAGGCACCGAATCCGCTCCACATGATGCTCCTACCCCTTGATGCCACCTTACCTCTGGTTTTATGTCACTTTTGTACTTGTGAGAGCGAGCGATTTGTATTTTCTTCATTTCATATTCTCACTTGTACAAGCTCCTTGTATTTTATTTTGGATTTGGTTTATGTTGGATTTATCTTGACTTATATTGTTTTTAAAGAGTTAATGAGTAATCCTAATTCATGTTTTCTTATATTTGTTGGATGGATGAACGCTTAATTGTCGTTACTTGTTCGTATGTCTGCAATCCTATTCCTTTTCTTCCTTTATTTGTTTACGGGCTTCCCTTGCTATATTCACTAGCCTTGCAGGTTTTCGTTCTATCCCTTTGTCTTTTCTGGACACTGATAGAAAGAACTTTTCGGTGTATTTTTTTCGTCGTTGCTTGAAAAGATCTTCTAATCAAAACCTCAAATACCTACAAAATAATAACAATCTCAAGTGTAGAGGTAAGTAAGGGTATTAATCCACTTCCAAGGGGGCAATCTAGAGACAAACTCAATTGTAATTCACTTTTTATTTTCTTTTTGGGCTTTTGCTTTTTCTATTTTTTTTTAGCCTTTTCAAATATTAAAACAATTAGGTGAGGTGAGGTGAAATAACACTAAACTATAATGTGAGATGAAAACAACTAACTAGAAAGTTACTAAAATGAAAAATAAAGTCTAAACTAAAATAAGAGATAGAGTGAGGTAAATAAATGTGAGAACAATCAAGGTGTGGGATTACACCATAAATTTTAGCTATTATAACTAATTAATTTAATTATTTGAATTCTCCCAAATTAATATCAACATTACAAATCAACTCTCGTTGCAAATGTAATCTTAATAGTGACCTTTTAGAAAATTAAGTTTAACACACAACTCTAGAAAAACAGATCTACGCTCCTTTTAATTAATCACCCGCTAGGATCGATCAATTAAAACTTATGTAAATCTTAGAAAATAAGTTAGAGTTGAAATTCAAGTTATAATACCCCACTTAAGAAACCCTTATCTCTAGTTCGAATCTAAAATGGGTATTATAATTAGAATTTCGATTTTCTCTCGAAAATAATTTACCCTCTCCCGAGGCGTAAATTTAAGGGTGAGAGATCAAAATTAATATTCAAATGGAATTTTCAAGTAATCAAACTAATTAAACTAAAATAACATCAAATAAGAGTTTCCCCCCACCCCTTGAAAGGGGATTTGGCCTAACATGATATTAAACATGATGAACAAATAATCAAAGGCATAAATAATAAAAGAGTAGAGAAAGAAAACAAATCTTCAACAAGTCTCCTTGAAATTGGCAATTTGAACTCTATCATCTTCCATACAATTCAATTACTCACAATTAAATCTCACCAAATCTCTAAAAAAATAAAAACAAAAACTATTTACAAAATGGTGTTTATCTCTCTACAATTCTCTCTAAAAATTCCTATCAAAAAAGCTTTCTTTAAATGGGGTCTTCCATCCTTTAAATAGTAGATGCATGGAGCACATGGGGCTAAGGGGTATTTTTAAAATTGGCTTGAGTGTGCATGGAAATGGTGAGAGGAGTGTGAGGTCATGAAGGTATGTGGTATGAGGGAATTTGGGAATAAGATCATACTTGGATATGGGTATTTAAGGGGATAAGTAGTTATTTGGGGTAATTTGGGTATAAGTGGGTATATGGCTTAAAACACATGTGGGCATTTAAGTTGGTTGACTTTGTATTTGTTTGGTGACTTTGGCAGGAGAAGAACCGTGTTTGGCTTTTGGGTATCAAATGGGTGTAGGGCTTGGATTAAGGAGGTTTGAGTTGGCGGGTTTGGTAGCGGTTTTGACGCCGGAGGTTGAAGGGTCAACGCCGACTTGGTGCGCCGGAGTCGGGGTTGATCTGGGCTGGAGTGGGATTTAAGGGGGTATGGTTTTGAGTTAAATTGGTAATGGGGTTATGGTAGTAAGGTGTTAATGGCGGGTGAGGGAGGAAAGAGAATGAGTGGGGTGATGGAGGTTGAAGATGGGTTAGGATGTGTTAGTGTGGACGAGGGTGTAGGCTAAAAGAGTGTGGGTGAGGTTATTCTTAGGTGTATGGTAATAAAAGGTGTGTGTGAGTAGGTGTAATGTGTGTGTTTAAGTTGTGACCCTACAAATAACATAACTAAAAAATATATAAAACTTACAAAACTAAAAATCTAAAAATAAAATCCTACTCTAATAATAAAACAAAGACTCAAATAAAAATTGAAACTAAAAAAAAAATAGAATCTAATAAAACTAAAACTAAAATCCTAAATAAATGTAAAATCAAATAAAACAAAAAAATAAATGAAATCCTAATAAAAATAAAAAATAAAGATAAAATTATACTAATAAAGATAAAATAGAAAACAAAACCTAGAAATACTAAATAAATAAAAAATAAATACTAAAAATAAAATGACTCAAACTAAAAATCTAAAAAATATTAAAAAGGGACAAACTAAACACACAGGGTTTGGGGTAGGTTTAGGCTTGGGTAAGGTTACGGGGGAGGGAATTAGCTCCATAGAATGCACATTTGTCTTGATATATAGCTTTTGACACCGCAAACGAACATTTGACCTACAAGAAAAATATTTAAGCACATAAGACCATATTGCCGAGAATTAGTAACTAAAGTACGTCTATTCGGGGTATAAAATATACAGTTTGGGAGTTTATCAGACACAAAGGGGGAGAACATGTTTTGGGGGGAGCCTAATATTTTTTCTCTTACACTATTTCCCCATGCATTTTATGTCTTTGTTGGTTCATATGTGTAGAACTCCTATTGCAAATTCACAGGCCGCCTTTAACAATGCAACATTCTAAGTCAGTCGAGTCTGTCCTTGTATTTTGGGTTTTGGGGATGGGTTTTAGAATCGGCTTGATGACTGGCTTAACAAATTAAGAGTCATTTTGTTTGTATTTTATTTATTTTATGTTTTGTCCCAGAATAGCCAAAAGGGGAGATTTGTAAGGACAAATTTCCAATCGAGTCAATTGTAGTATTGGCTAAATTCTGTTGGATAGAACATTTTGGTCATTGTGGCTCATTCATATATCATCCTTTAAAAATTTGGGCATCCGGCTATTCACCTTCATCAAATCCATTCCAAAGGTTCTTTACCCAAAGGTATTTTGACTAGGTTCCTTTTTATATATGTTGGAGACAAACTAAATGTGACTAAAATTAATTTTGTAAGAAGTTTTTTAGTTAGTGTAAAATTCTAAAATTTCATTGGAAAACTTTCCAGGTCGTTCGAACGAGTTTGCTAATGATAATTTGCTCAAACTCTCTGAAATTTTTTTAGAAGTTTCGTTGATATGTCGTTTGAACGAGATTTTACACATTCTTTACTGACTTTTCGTTGGAATATTCGTTTGAACATGGTCGTTCGAACGACCTGCTGCCAGTTTGAAATTTTTTATTTTCGACAGTTTCTCCCTTAACTGCTTTGGTCCACTACTTTTCCCTTATCTATCGTGTGTGGATGAAAATATCAGTTGTGACTTTAACTTTTTAACACAAGAGAAAACATAAAACAATTTTAACCATTTTGTCTCCAACATTTATGTGATCTTTGGATCATAATTTGAGAACCAAAAACCCTATCCACATCCTACAAATTGTCTATCCTTAATATGTGCGTTAGAGCTTTTCACAAGTGCTGACTGGAGACGGTAATTGGGTTTTGGTAGATATCGAGATACGAGAAGTGTTGTGCAATGCGTTGGATTTTTGCGTACTACAAACGGAGGTATTGGAGACGGCATCAGCGAATCTGAGTGAGTCAAGTCTATAAGTCTTTTGGGTCTCTTTGTAAAACCATATTTGTAGTGAATTTGTCTAGGCCCAGCCGTCCGAGATTTTTTCCATTTGGGTTTTTCTCATACATCGGCGTGTTGTGGTTGTGCTTTCTTCTTACTTAGATGATACTTAGGAATTAGTAAGAAATATTTAACATTGGAAAGTATTAACACTTGGCCTAATTTATATTTGTTTAATGAGTGTATTCAACGAAATTAACTAAGTCCATCTAACCGTGCTACTTCAAATAATGACATAGTAAGACGCATGATATAAATAAGCTAAGAGATAACAAAATAAAAACCAAGTTTCCTTAAATTTTCATTCCAATCCCAAGCTTTGACATGAATAGTAACCCACAAATTTGAGTTTCAAAACACTAAAAGAAATGCCAAAACTCCCAAATTTGTCTCCCAATATATTCTGCTCACTAAAGTCACAAAAAAAAATTATAAAAGAAGAAATAAAAAAATTCATGCAATCTACTCCTAAAAATGGGCTCCAAAAAGTGGACCTCCTAGACAAAAAAATGCTTCTGCAGTCTTAATTTTTTCTCTCTTTCCCCCCTTAAATTGAAGAGAGGGTCTTATCTTTTATCCAAGGCATGACGCTAAGGTACAGTAGATAACGGCTCTTGGCAGGAAAATGGGATTTGGCAGGATTTGGTGTCGTTTGTAGATGCGATTGGAAAAGGTGTGTTAGAGGTAACATCGGGTATTGTTGTGGGATGTGAACTTGTCAAGGTGAGTTGATGGGTTAGTGATTGTTGACACGGGGGCATCCGGGTTCGTGGTTGAGGGTTTTGGATTTGGGTTAAGGAATGGGGCGGTTTGGATGAAGTCAGGGGGATCAGGTTCATAGGGATAACAGGTCCGAGTTAAATACGAGTTGGGGGTTACGGGTTTAATAGTCTGTGTTCGGATAAGGTTTAAATTGGGTTACGCCTTGTTGGACTCGGTACAGGGGGCACTTGACTGGGGGAGCTCAATGGTTAGCCGCCGACAGGATGAGGTTACCGGTTGATGTTGACTGAGTTGGGTAGAACCGGGTAAAAAAGATGTTCGATTTTTAGAAATGGGTGGTTCTGACCGAATTGTGGGTTGAGGGATATAGGTCACGAGCTGGTTTGGAAGTGTTGGGTTTAGACGATGTGGGGAGTTTGGTTAGTTTAGCCATCGAGGAGAGAGAACGTGGAGGTTTGTGGAAGATGATGAGGGGAGTTTTGGTGTGTGTGTGAAGGTTTATGATAGTGGAGTGTGTGTGAGTGTAGTGTTATGGTGTGGGTAAGGTGTTGGTTAGTTAGTTAGTTTGTGTGTGTGTGTGTGTGTGTGTGTGTGTGTAAGTTTGTACCCTTAAAAAATAAAAATAAAACTATCTCACTAAAACAAAATAAAATTAAAATAAAAAATCTATTAAAAACCGAAAACTAAAATCCTAAAATAAAACTAAAGAAAAATAAAATCTAACAAAAATAAATTCCTAAAAACTAATCCTGATAAAATAAAATAATATAAAGATTAAAAATTAAAAGCTAATAAAAATCAAAATCAAAATACACTAATAAAAAGAAAATAGAAAATAAAACCTAGATATTTCTAAATAAATCAAAAATAAAACATAAAAATAAAACGACTCAAAATAAAAAATCTAAAAAATAAAAAAAGAACAAACTAGACACACACGATGTTCGGGTTCGATTTGGGCTCGGTTATGGGGTAGGCTAGGGTTATGGATGAGGTGATTTATCCACTTCTTGCTGCAAATCGCCTTGAAATATAATTTTTAAATACCGCAACTGCAATCAAGCCTGCACAATAGATAATTACGAGCATAAGACCCAATTTTTTCGAGAATTAACAATTAAAATACGTCTATTCGGGGTATAAAATATACATTTTTGGGTGCTTATCAGGTTTCTTATTATATTTTTAAAATTATATTCATTTAAGACCATCTTCAAGCCTCTAAAGCAAAGTGGGTTAAGACTCATGTCTAGCCAAACTAAATTCAACATGCCCTGGCGAAAAAGGTGAAACATATTTTCACACGCTTGGTTAACATTTGGGGTCACTGTTTGAGCATAGATCACCAAATCTTGTAGTGGGCTCCTGCCCGAACACATAAATCAACTAGTCACTTGTACCCCCTTTTTGTTATTTTATATGATTTCAACTTCATCTAACGTCTAAATTTATTCATAAATTAAATATTTAACATATGTTAAAACATATTTACATACCTTTTGAAACTAAATTTAAATAGTTTGTATTCAAAAAATATTACAATTGAATAAAAATATTAATTAAGTGCTACAGATACCAACTAACTACTACATTTAGGCTAAAAACAAACAAACTAGTTCATAATGGAACTCGGTTATGTTTTGCTCGGACTCTCATATTATTTTATTGTCATCGCCTTCTCGACTTCGAGCTCCGCCCAGAAATCATTTGGCCAAACATTAGGCTTTTCCTTTGTCACAGCGCCTAAAGCTAGTTGAAGTTAATGATCAAAGAAATGAACATAATATGCATATGGGTAATCCTTAAGAAACAACTATTGCAATCTATTTTATTAACAACGCATATTGCTAGCACCGTCGTACCCTTTACCTCATAATTTCTCCATAGGGAGATTGTAATTACCAAGCATATTATATATGTTTTTTTTTAAGATTTGGCTTTAATGTGTTTTTAGCCCCCTGCTATAGCAAAAAGTCGTTCAGCCAGTAAACTATCTTTTGTAACACATCTCAAGATAAGGGACATTTGTTCCCTTTTGGACTTACCTTGTAATTCATCCATAAGAATGCAAAACTATCCTCCTCCTACTTTCTCACATATCATCTTCCTCACTCTATTAGCTAAGATGTTTAGAATCTTGTTCTGAATAAAGTGAGAAATGTACATGGCATTACCAAGAGCGTTATTTAAAATTATACTTAAAAGATCATCATTCTCTTCATCTTTGAACATTAATAATTTGACAAAATTCCCCCGATTCAATGAATTTGTCCTTTATCATGACCTCTGAAACCCATAGCTTGATGTTCAAGAAATCGAATGGCTCGAATGTTTGCCATTAAACGCATTCGATTCTTTATAGCTTCCTCCGCCGATTGATCATTAATGAATTTATTAATATATTGTGTCAAATTTTTTAAATTGTGAAAAATTCTACAGATTTTCTATGTAGTGAAGATAACCCTACAACATGAAGCAAGAATGCAAAACTTGCCCCATCATTAACTCTCTTTAAACTATCAAATTCATCTGTACTAAGTGAAAAGCGACTCACTAGGTTACTTTCATCTTAAAAATAAAGCATGGAAATTAATACTCCTTATGTGTTAATAGAGAGTACTCTAGCCAAGGAAATTATTCAAACCACACAAACTAAAATTGATGATAAAGCTTACCAAACAAGGTCTTTTGATACTCATAAAGTTTATCTTGATAAGTCCCAAAATAGATATATGCTCTTCTAATCGCATATCGCTGAGTAGAAGATTCTATATCACATATCGAAGTATGTAGCCCATGGAAGGAAAATTTTCTAATTTAGTCAATTTGTATATATTGGCTTAATTCCAAACAAAACATTTTGAGTCATGGGTTAGGCTTTGTGTTGTTGAGCTTTCAAGCATATGACGTGTTTGATGGAAAATGTAGCGATAAAGATTTAGAGATTGCATCATCATGTCGTGTTTCGTGCCACATTTCATCCTTATATTTTCGAGGATCTCTCAGGTATAAATGCATATGAATTTTGTTCCTTGAAAAGTTTATAGTTTGACAATTTATGTTTATAAGATTTTTTGGAGGTCATTTTAAAAGAAAAATATTTTTGTTTTAAATTCGTTCGAACGACTTTAAGATTTCATTCAAATAAGAATTGCACTTCGTTCAAATGAATTTCAAACGAGAAATTTTTGTTTATAGAAGTAATATCATCTAAAGATCGTTCGAATCTGGTTCAAACGAGTTTTTCTTTTCATTCGAACGAGGTATGATTTCGTTCGAACGAGATTTCAACTTCGTTCGAATTAGGTCTTGCTTTTCATTGGAACGAACTTTCTAAAAAATGTGACACCTCAAAAAATATGTTTGTTTGCTTTTTATTTATAAATTGGAGTGTTGGCATCAATTTTCATAAGGACTTTTGGCGAAAATCATTTTCCCATACATATCCAAAAGCTACCAAACCCTAGTTTCATCGAAAGTATTTAAGATGCAAGTTATATCTTTTTATATGCTTTGAGATATTATTTTGTGGGCACCAAGAAGGGTTTTACTCATCATCATATTTGTTGAGTATGTTTCATACGATGGATTTCGTGTTTGCTATTCATATACGGTGGACTCCGTGTTTATGGTGTTACGATAAAGAAACTGTGCATCCATGTTTCGTATCCGTAGACAGTAGCTGAGCCTATATCTGTGGATACTGAGGCATGTGTAGACTTACACGTTGTGGCACCTTACGTGGGTGAATTCATGTTTTGTCATTGTAGAGGCACAGCTGAAGATTGACCACACATCAAGGCTTGTGAGGGCATCGAGTCATTAAGTAAGTAATATATGAACTTGTATAAATCCACATCATAGTGAATTTGTGTGGATGCGTCCTCCAAATTCTTTCCCATTTGTAAATGCCGAGTGTGAGGTGTGCGATACTGATTCAATTAAACTTCACAAATTCCAATTTATACTTATTCAATCAAAGTCAGTTTTTGAGTAAAATCAAAACAACCCTAAATCATGCATCTATGTGTGTGCATGCAATAAATCATCGTAAATAAATTATGCGACACAAATATGCAAGATAGTCACAATATGAGGAAAATCCCCCACAGGGGCAAAACCTTTTTATTTTTCACTATAATTTGTAAAAAGCGATTTACACAGATTACAGTAAAAATACAAGTGACATATGAATACCCATAGGTGTCGGTTAATGTCGTTAGTAATGGATTCACATGCAGCAAACTCACAAGAACTGCAGTCCTATCTTCAGCCCAGGAACACCGCAACACTCCCTATGAACCTCAATCCAAATCAGTAAAGAATCTTCACATAATAAGATCCTCAATGACACGCAGTCATATGATGTAGATTTACCCTCTCTACAATAGGAAGATCAGCAAGATCGTATTTTGGTTTCTAGAACAATTCGCTAAAGGATTGGGATGTCTTATGAATTGAAAAATAAGGTTTTAAACCCTAAAATTGAAGAAGACGAAGTGTTATATTGACAGATTACTGGTATAAAAAATCGTTAGGTTTCCTTCATGAAAACGGAATGATTTAACGCGCTTTATATAACAAATTTGAGTCGGCGCATCGTTCTAACGAGATCCCATTTCGTTCGAACGAGATCTGATGTCGTTCGAACCAGATCCCATGTCGTTCGAACCAGAAAATTCATGAAAAATAAATTTAATTTTTTATTTAAAAAATTCTTCTTTTAATCTTGGAAAATTCATTTTGACGAAAAATAATGCCTCAACACTTAGAAAATATTCAAACCTCTTTTTAAAAATTATCCCAACACTTTTAAGTGAACCGTAAAGGAACTTAAATACTTTCTCACCGAAATTAACCTTGCAGAGGCTTGAATGTTGAAGAATCTTGATATTCGGATCCATCTCGATGCATGTATGATCTTGAATAATCTTCTACGGTTGTAGCGGTATACGACATACTTAATTGATAACGGACATTTATAAAATCATGTCCCTTCCTTATACCTTTGTGGGTTTTCGTCGTACATTGACATGTTATGTGATTTATTTATTTATTTTATCTGCAATAACCTAGATACATGCTTAGGTTAAGATATTTTTTCTAAATTGGTTTATCACAACAACTCAGACTAAAATTTGCGTATAGTTTTACTTGGGTTAATTATTTTTAAGTTTATGTATTTAATTTGAGAAAATAAAAAAGTGACTTTTTGTTTAAACCATCTCTCCATACTTAAGTCATATGAAATTAGCACTTAAGGCGATAGATGAGAGCATATGGCAAGCGATACTTCATGAGTAGTGTAAGGAAAATTTGTCAATCTTTATGTATATGTTATGTCATACGCCGTTACAAGATTGATGGTTGAAAAGATCACATCGTCATCAACGAAATCCGAAATCCGAAGATCAAAAGAAGAAGGAATATGGAAACAGTCAGCCGGACCGGTCCGCCCCAAAATAAAAAGAACCGATCCGACTGCGGACCGATCCGCCCAGGATCGAACCGGACCGCCTTGCAAAATGAGTCCAGAGAGCACCGAACCGATTGCGAACCGAATCGGCTTCAAATTAAAAGAGCCGATCCGCCATCGGACCGATCCGCCTGAGGCCCGGACCGATCCGCCCTGGATAAACTCTGCCAGATCGTGTAGCAGATTTTTTAGGGTTTTGACTCCTTATTTAAACCACGATCAGTAGTTGATTTCTACAAGCCTTTCCCACGTTTTTCAGAGCATATCAACCCTAAAGTCTTCACCTATTGAGTCCTATGATTCTAGGTTTTTAGATTCACACATCTTCCATATCTATGTGAATCAAGTTTGGTAACCCAAGAACACCATTGCTGTTGTTCAACCCTTTGTGAAGTGGACCGCTCCTTCCTCTTCATTGCTACCCTACTGGAAAGGGAAAATTCCAGCCGCCGACATAGGAACCGACACCTGCGGGTATTTCTGTGTTACACACTTGTGGAGAAGCCGTTTCTCTTCTTCATTACAGCCCTCCTAAAAGGGATATTTTCAGCCGCCGACTACAGAATCCGATACCTGAGGGTAATTCTTAGTCACTGTATTTTCATTGTAATCCGAAATTGTATGTTACAATATTATAATGAAAATAAAAGGTTTTGCCCCTTTGGGAGATTTTTCCTGAAATTGTTTGTTTTTCTCATGCATGCTATATTTTATTTGATAAATCATCTAGATGCATGTCTTAGGGTTTAACTAAAAATTGGGTTTAATTAAAATTGAATGTTATTTGAGAAGTAGCAATATTTCCGCTGCAGCTGCACTCTCAAATTGGTATCAGAGTCATGGAAATGGAATGAATGGGTGTGAACATATTGATTTTCAATCTTCACACCTAGTTGCATGTTTAGGGTTTGTTTGGGTTAAAAGGTGTTTTAAATATAATTTGATCTTAATTGAACGCAAGCGCCAACTCTTTCAAATTGGTATCAGAGCCTGTTGCACTAAGTTATTGTGTTTTGATCCTGATTTTGCACAAAAAATGGCTTTTGATGGTTTTTATGATCTTCGATGTCAAATTTTTGAAAAAGTTAATTGGAAAATTCATAGGAACTCTTGTTTTAAATCTTCTGTTGAAAACGAATCTGAGAAGTGTTCTTATTGTGAGGGGGTTGGTCACACGTTAGATGAGTGTACCACAAATTTAAAGAAGAAGTTGAATAAACCGATTTCTCATGTTTCTACCCTTAGTGATAGTGATTCGGAAGAAGAAGTCTTTTATGCTTCTAGGCGAGAGTTTCCCATCCGTGTGATTAGTGATGAGAGTGAGGGTGAAAAGAGTGAGGTGGAAGAAGAATAATTGAGTGAGTTGCAAGTTGCCTACAATAATTTGTATTTTGAATGTTTAAAGACAAAAAAGGCAAACTTGAAACTTGAAGCTCAATTGAAAGATTGTGCCTTAAAAAATAATGATGTTTTTGTTGAAGAACTTAGGGCACGAGAGAAAATTTTGAGAGAGAAGCTGGGATATGTCGAGGGTGGGAGAGATGATCTTCGAGGCGTGATGGAAGCTATGAAAAAGGAGATTCTTGAGTTTGAGGAGTCTAGGCACTTACTTGAATCTAGGATAGATGAACTTGAGAAAAGTTTGAGAGATTCGAGTAAGGTGAAATTTGATTTGGAGTCTAGGTCTGAAAAACTTGATAAGATTTTAGGCACTATCGAGATTAAAAAGGATAGGGGTGGGATTGGTTTTGAAAAATATGGTGCACCCATTCCCACACATGTTAGAGAGACCCCTAGGATTGTTAAGAAATAGACATCTAAGGTTGTTAGGAAAGATCCTCCTAGGAACATCGTGAGAGAACCTCCTAGGATCATTAGGAGAGACCCACCTAGGCAAATTCGGAGAGAGCAACCGAGAAATTTGAGGAAAGGGCCACCTTTAGGTAACACACACCGCCCGATTTACACTTGCACACATTGCGGTAGGCAAGGTCATCTTAGGCGATTTTGTTACAAGCTTTTAAATGGACCCAGGAAGGTTAATGAAAGAATAAATTCGATTCCCAAATCCCCCACACTTCGTTACAAATCTATTTGGGTTAGAAAATCGAATTTAGAGGCTTATGGTTTATTTGTCCATGATTCCCATTTGCTTGCACGTAATTCACCCCATGTGAATTCTTTTAGTTAATTGTGATTACATGTTTGTCATACACTAGTTGTGGTTTCATGATATATTTTTACTAGTGTGATGACTTGTTCTTTTTGTATAAATTCTTGTTTTTGAATTTTTTTGAAAAATACAAAAAGATTTTATTTTGATAAAAATTTTGAAAAATCCAAAAAGATTTTTTCTTTTGTTTTGCACCTTTTGTGGATGAGCATTTAAGTTAGCCAAGTCACAACTTCATTCCATATCCCCATGTGACTGTTTGATAGAGATTTGAGAGGCTACATCATTTCATCCATGTGCTTTACATTGTATGGAGTCTTTGAGATGTAATTAGTGATATCTTCCAACATGTTTGACTCCTATATCCTTTAATGCACACATGCAAGGCTATATTTGATTATTGCACTTGTCTATCACATATTGGCTTGAGTGTTTCTCTCTCAATTCTGTCTATACAATGTACAATATGCGATAAAACTTGACAAGATTGGAGTGCATGTAAAAACCGTTTTGGTGAGACTGTGTGATAATTTGCATAACGGGGAGGGGCTGCGAAAGTTGATTCTTTATACTTTGCGCAAAAGCCACCATTAAAAAGGACCTAAAAAATGGAGGTATTGTAATATCCGAGGTCCTAAGAGGTTAAAAGAGCCCAAAAAAAAATTTAAAGGCAATAAAAAGCAATTCATGCCAAATATGGGCCATTTAGGTTTCACCATAAATTCTCCAAAGTTTGAGAATTTAGTATACCTCTATTATAATATAAATCTGAGGGAGTTTGGTTGGAGAATAAAAACGGGTTTGTACTTCCTTGAAAGTCCTGAAAAAGCTGAAAAACATTTTGGACGTTATTGGTGTAGAAATCACTTTGAGCTTTGATTTGTAGATTTGATATAGTCAATATCTTATATTTCCACTCTTTTACACGAAAGGAAGCATTTGAGTTCATTCGTTAGGAATATCCAATATTCATCGTGCACATATGTCATGTTTGTATGCATTGATTTTCCTATCGAATTTCGATCACTCCAATTCATTTACGCTTTCACCGACTTGGTTGTTTTATGTTCATTAATGGTGTGATTTATACCTTGTGTCACCCCGATTTTGCTTGTTTATTTCATTTCTCTCATTTTGTCTATTTGGGACATCATAAAAAGGGGGAGAATGAATTATCTGATTAGAATGAATTATCTGATTATGGTGGGAGTTTTGAAAATTGAGGTTCATCATAAATCTGGTATATATGTATATATGCATATGTTTATTATCTCATTTCAAACTCGATACGTCACTTGGTATTTGCTTTATCTCATGTGTGTAGGTACATCCTTGATAATCCCATGATACACACCCTGATGAGAAAAGCGTGAAGATTCCTGAAGAATTGAAGAACAAACGATGCAGCCTTAGTCATATGTACCTCTTTCAGTTTTGGGTTCATGGAAGGGTAGATTTGTATAGGCATTGTTCATACTTGATAATTCGGATTTTTTATGTTTGTTCCGGCATAGACATAGGGGGAGATTTGTAAGGACAATTTGTCCATCTTTATGTATATGTTATGTCATACGCCGTTACAAGATTGATGGTTGAAAAGATCACATCGTCATCAACGAAATACGAAATCCGAAGATCAAAAGAAGAAGGAATCTGGAAACAGTCAGCCGGACCGGTCCGCCCCAAAATAAAAAGAACCGATCCGACTGCGGACCGATCCGCCCAGGATCGGACCGGACCGCCTTGCAAAATGAGTCCAGAGAGCACCGAACCGATTGCGAACCGAATCGGCTTCAAATTAAAAGAACCGATCCGCCATCGGACCGATCCGCCTGAGGCCCGGACCGATCCGCCCTGGATAAACTCTGCCAGATCGTATAGCAGATTTTTGAGGGTTTTGACTCCTTATTTAAGCCACGATCAGTAGTTGGTTTCTACAAGACTTTCCCACATTTTTCAGAGCATATCAACCCTAAAGTCTTCACCTATTGAGTCCTATGATTCTAGGTTTTTAGATTCACACATCTTCCATATCTATGTGAATCAAGTTTGGTAACCCAAGAACACCATTGCTGTTGTTCAACCCTTTGTGAAGTGGACCGCTCCTTCCTCTTCATTGCTACCCTACTGGAAAGGGAAAATTTCAGCCGCCGACATAGGAACCGACACCTGCGGGTATTTCTGTGCCACACACTTGTGGAGAAGCCGTTTCTCTTCTTCATTACAGCCCTCCTAAAAGGGATATTTCCAGCCGCCGACTACAGAATCCGATACCTGAGGGTAATTCTTAGTCACTGTATTTTCATTGTAATCCGAAATTGTATGTTACAATATTATAATGAAAATAAAAGGTTTTGCCCCTTTGGGGGATTTTTCCTGAAATTGTTTGTTTTTCTCATGCATGCTATATTTTATTTGATAAATCATCTAGATGCATGTCTTAGGGTTTAACTAAAATTTGGGTTTAATTAAAATTGAATGTTATTTGAGAAGTAGCAATATTTTCGCTGCAGCTGCACTCTCAAATTGGTATCAGAGTCATGGAAATGGAATGAATGGGTGTGAACATATTGATTTTCAATCTTCACACCTAGTTGCATGTTTAGGGTTTGTTTGGGTTAAAAGGTGTTTTAAATATAATTTGATCTTAATTGAACGCAAGCGCTAACTCTTTCAAGTAGTTCCCACCCATAATTGCAGTTGGTGACTATAAGACTCCCAAAGCCATAGAATCCTGGAGTGAGTATGAGAATAAGTTAACGAATTATAACTCGAGTGGTTTAAATGTATTGTTGTGTTCAGTCACACCGGAGCATTTCCTTCGTATTATGACATGTGAAACGTCCAAGGAGGCTTGGGACATACTCTAACTCACTTATGAATATATTAGTGTTGTTAAGACCTCCAAGCTCCAAAACCTCACCACTCAGTTTGAAACCATTAAAATAGAGGAGAGTGAAACCTTCGAGTTCTACGCTAGACGGTCTGATATTGTGAACTTATCTTTTAACTTGGGAGAGAGAATACTCGAAAGTCGAGTAATTTAGAAAATCTTAAGGTCGTTGCCTAAAATATTTAATTCAAATGTGATGGTTTTGAATTACTTAGGTTCTTTGGACTCTACGAAACTTGAAAAGCTTGTAAGTGATGATCAAACATACGAGCTTGATATGTTTTCCTCCAAAATGAAGAAGAAAGATAAGGGCGTTACTTTAAAAGCTCGCGAGGAGGAAACACTAGTTTCAGATGACGAGTTTGACATTGATTTCGATGATATGACCATGTTTGCAAAGAAGTTCAAAAAAATTCTGAAGTTTAAAAAACAATTAAAACAATCAAAAAGTTTGAGAAAAACAAGTATACTAAGGTCAATCAATTCCCTAAAAATTGTAATGATAATTTTAAGAGGGATGAGTCAAATATATGCTTTAGTTATGAGGGTTATGGCCATAGGGCAGTTAAGTGTCCAGATAAACTAAGGAAGGAGGAAAATAAATCAAAGGTGTACAATGTCACCCTTAGTGATAGTGATTCAGAAGAGTTACCCATTTCCCCCATTGAGCGCAACTACACATCGTTCATGTCTTGCCATGAGAGTCCAAATGAAAAATATTCCCATAAAGATAATTTCGAGCATAACACTTATGAGGACATTAATTTTTATTCCTAAGTAAGTGATAGTGAAGAGAGTTGAGAAGAAGATGTGGATGAAAAAGAAGATGAGGATAGTGAACTCCAAGTTACCTTTCATGAGTTGTATACGAAAATGTTGAAAGTGAGAAAGGAAAACTTGAAGTTGGAGGCTAAGTTAAAATAACGTGCCATAAGTGAAAATAATGCTAAATTGATTGAGGACCTTAGGGAACATTAAAGGACTCTTTAGGAGAATCTCAAGTATGTTGAGGGTGAGAGAGATAACCTTTGTGGTTTTGATGGAGGTTGAGAAGAAGGAACTTCTTGAGTTTGAAAATTCTAGGCATTTTCTCGCGTTTAGGATAGTGGAGCTAGAATAGATATTGCGATAGTTGAGTCATGCAAATTTTGATTTGGAATTTAGGTCAGAGATGTTAGATAAAATATTAGGCGACGTCTGAATCAAAGATGACAAGTGTGGGATTGGCTTCAATGATCAAGATGCTTCTGCTACTAAAGTTAAGACCATGCTTTTGAGTGATCCAATCATTGTTACGAACATTTGAAAATGTCAACCTTTGGTAGCACCCTTCGTTGTGTTTATACATGCACACATTGCGGTAGGAGAGGTCACCTTAGGCAATTTTTCTTTGATCTTAGAAACACTTCTAGAAAGTCTAAGTCTAGAGTCACTAAGATTCCCAAAACCCTAAAAAGTCACATCACGCCAATGTGAGTTAGGAAATACGATTCGAAAGCTTTACATGATAGACTTATTTATTCTCAAATGCTTTCACATGATAATTATCATGTTAAATCTAAGGGTTGATTGTGTTAGCATCTCTTCATACACTAGCGTTTATACTTCATGATATGTGTATTTGCTAGTTGCATGTGATTTGAGTCTTTTCTATTTTGAATTTTCATTTGTTGAGTCTTATTGAAAAATATTAAAAGATTTTATTTGTATTTTGAGTTTTTTTTATTGATGTCATTTTGAAAAATGTTTAAAAGCTCAAAAAGATTTTTGGTTTATGTGAAGTTTAGTTTTATACATTTTGTGTGGCATATTGGTGTGTTTTAATCCACTTCCTTCCATGTATCCATGTGACTAGGATATTTGATTATGATTTTTAATGATAAGGTTGTTCTTAATCATGCTTGCTTGGAGTTGTTCGACTTTGATTTGCTTAATAGATTCACTTTGTATATGCCACCACACATATATGCACCAGCTCTTTTAAATTTTAATTTCACATGTTATATCTGAGCTAAGTGAGATGTTCACCCCTCAATCGTGCCATCTATATATCTTGTGACTATGAGGTATTTATGTATATAAGAACCATTGCCCCTAAATTTATTTGTTTTTTATTGAATATATATGAGGGTGCATGAGAAAAGACTACGAAATGAGCAAATCTCCTTTGCGAAAAAACCACCGTCAGCAAGACCCTAAAAAAATGAGAGGTAAAAAGAAAAGATTAAAGGCCAATAAGTTTGTTTGTTTGATTGATTTTCAAAAATGGTATCTTTAATAGAACTTGGTGAGAAAATAAGATTGTTGTTTAAATTTTGAGGGTGTTATAACTGAAAATCAACGGGTTTGCGTAATGAATCCTAGTTACGCTTATCATGTCATGACTTTATTGATTTGTGAAACCATCAATATTCTAGGCTCACGTGCATTGTGATTGTTTGTTAATTGAGTTCACTTTATCTGTCACTTGAGGCTAAATCTTAGTTTGATAAAGTTTTGTGGTTAAATATAACTCCTTGGACATTTTTGAGTGATTGGATCATATTTCATTTGTATCTTGTTAATGCCCATTCATTTCATTCCACATTTTAGAAACATCGATACCATGCACTTGTATAAACCTTATGTGTTTTGTGTCCATTTTGTAGTCATTTATACCTATATATATGTGCGCGTGGGTCATTGGTATATTTTTCATATTTATTTATATGGTATCATTTCATTTTGAGTCGTTGCATTTGTATTTAATTCATGTTTGCCATATGTTTTATCTTTGGATCAAATTAGCATGTTATATGATCATATTGGTATCTATTATTGCTTGTTTGCATTAATATATCATGTTTCATTGTGTATTCAAGTTGGTATTATATTTGCATAAGTATTGGTATTAATTATTGTGTGGATTATTTTTGCTTGTATTTTCATGTTGTGTTTTGTTACACTTTACACCATTGTATGATATTATTTCTTCTTCGTTAATTTATTTTAACATCACGCTCTCATATTTAGGGGGAGAAATGATTTATAGGGGATAAATAGTTTTATACTTATTGCTTTGTCTATTCTTTAACAAAAAGGGGGAGAAATAATATCTTTCACTTTAGCTTAGGAGGAGAAATTTATCCTAGAGGGAGATGTCTTACCTAGGTTGGAATTATTATATATAAGAGGAGTTTTTATTCTGATATAGATTTTATATTGTTACATATTCAAGATGCATTTGAAGGCGTATTTAAGTGTGCAGTTATAACATGCGACAAAGTTTACAGGTGTGAAAAGCTACTCAGCGTATGTGTCTGTCGAGCGTCTATACTTTTTTTCCTTTTGGGGTTGGGGATTGAGTCTTTTAGAGAGCTTGGTGGCCCATATGTGTTTTATTTTTAATCTTGTCCCGGAATAGCCAGATGGGGAGACTTGTAAGAACAAATTTCCAATTTAATCAATTTGTATATATTGGCTTAATTTCGGATAAAGTATTTTGAGTCATAGGTTAGGCTTTATCTTGTTGACTTTTCAAGCCTATAACGCGTTTGATTGAAGATGTAGCGACAAAGCTCCAGAGATTGTATCATCGTGTCGTATTTTGTGCCATGTTTCGTCTTCATATTTATGAGGATCTATCATGTATGAATGCATATGAATTTTGATCCTTAGAAAGTTTATTATCTAGGTGTTTGTTTTTACAAATTATTTGGAGCTGATTTTACAAGAAAAATAGTTTTTGTTTTAAAGCCATTCGAAAGACTATAGGGTTTCGTTTAAACGATAATGGTAGTTCGTTCAAACGAACATCAAACGAGAATTTTCTATTTATAAAAGTAATTTCATTCGAAGATGGTTCGAACGAGTCAACTTTTTTTCGTTCGAATGGGGTATGATTTATTTCGAACGAGATTGTTGATTTGTCTCGAATCGTAGCACTCATTACCCTCGAACTTGGGCATTTTAGCCCCCTCGGGTACTTTAATGTCTATAATTATGCTCATTAATCAGAAAACCTCCGTTTTATACGCTAACATGTTATTTGAGGTATAATTGAGCTATTATAGGTATTAAAGTGCTTAGTATGAAGTTTGAGCACATTCCGATAAAGTTCCGTCGTGATTCGCACGTTCAGGGGTATTTTCGTAATTTCACACTACTGGATTTTTGCCTGAAGTATTCACGGAAGTTGTATCCCTCGGGCCAAGCTTCACGTGGCCATGAACGGTGTTCTATTCGGAGTCCGAATGAAGGAAACACGAACCTTTAATCGGAAAGAATTATAAGAGATTCATTAACAATTTTATTAATTACATCTATGTCCCTTTTCTTCTTTAATAACAAATCATATAATTCCATCTATGTCCCCAAAACGTTTTTTGCAGCAAATGGAATGGCGATTTGGGTTTTGGCCCTGGTTTTGCTCGGATTTTGGGTTCGTTCGAAATTCAAAACTTTTGTCCAAAATTGGAGCTTGATTATTATCCATAAGCGCAAATGGGTCTTGGACATCTACTTTTTGGGGATTTTTGTTGGCCATTAATGGAGGTGGTGCGTATTACCATTTTAATGGTGGTTTTGATTTGTGGCATAATATTTTGGTCTCGACTTGTTCTAATACATGAGCAGTTGTTCCAGCACGAGATGGTGGTGGTCTCGGCAACATGGAAACCATGGTGGTTCTTGGTGGTATATCTATGGAGGTTTGACACATGTGGGTTTTGGTGTAGCAGCCATGTCTGCAATTTTGGTGGGCTGTCCCAGCAGACACGATCGACCGGTAAATCATTTTTTGCCTTGCGAGTTGGACAGTGTATTCTCCCCTTTTTGCGCGGTCGACCGGTCACCCCCGGTCGATCGGTGTTCTGTTTGGGGGCCCTGTTTGCGCTGCTTTCCTTTCTTTTTCCTTTTTTATTTTCTTTCTCATTTTTCTTTTGTTTCTTAATTAGAGAACTTATCCCCTTTTATTTTCTTACCCTCTTTCTTTTAATATATTTATGTAACTTGCTATAAAAGGGTGCCTTGGTGTATTTTTGTAAGGGTGAATTAATTTTGGAGCTCATTTTCTCTACTCTTAATTAGTTTAGGTTAGTTCTAGGGTTTGAAAACATTAGGGTTTATTTGTGAGACCACCCCTCTCCCCATTTTCATTGTCTAATCCACCATTAATGTAAGTTTCCTTTATTATTCTAGCTTTGTTCCATTTCCATGCTTTGTTAATTATGTCCATGCTTAGTTAATTAGTTAAATTAATTTATTTCTTGCTTTAATTTATTAATTAGTTGTTTTATTAATTTAATCATGTTGTGTGACTAGTTAAATAGAGTTTGGGTCGTGTGTCCTCCATTAATGGGTGTCGAGCTCTGAAAATTAGGTTTCGTATAAAATTACATTTAATATAAACCGCGCGTATTAAAATGGGATTATTACACGTTTAACTTTCTTTGTCACGCAACGTTAGGATTTATTGCGATAATCCGATTTTAAGATGCGTGTGACCATTTTGAATTAAATATTTAATCTCACATCGTTGGCTTAAATCCCTTCATGTGTGATGTTTATGATTAATTAAAAATGCTCGATTAAATGTTTTTGAACCGAAATTCTAATTCCGCGTGTTTAGCCCATGGCGGGTACGTGATCCCGACCCTCGTTTTATTAATTATTGTTTAGACTTAATGTGACACCCCGCTTATTAAAATAAGAGGCGTCCAACCCGATATTCCAATTAATACAGGAATCATAGATGGTGCATTCTTAGCATCACTATCGTTAAAATAAATATACGAAATGACCACCAATAATTTTAGAAAACGGATGTCAAATAAATTTTAAGTTTAAAAAAAAATCTTTTAGACAATCCAATAAAAATGGTGGAAAGTAATACAAACAAGTAACTATACATGCATTCACCATATAATAACCGAATAGGCTGTCGGTTAACAAACCATTACAAGCAGGTTACACCGAGTATTAAAATGAATATCATAGTACATTTAACAAGCACAAAATCTTGGGCAACACGCCCGAACGTGTAAACTGATCATAGCTAGAGTACAAAAAGATAGAAGCGTTTATAACAAGTATCCTACAACATTCGCACAATGCTATAGCTCCGTGACAACTGGGAAGGAAGGGTCATTATGGGAGTCCTTGCGGCGGAACACCTGGGCGTGAAGCAAATTCATGCAAAAACAAGAGATATAAACGAGTCAGAGCCCGAGTTTGATATGATCACTATATGGATAAAAAACAAGACAGTTATTAATATCAATCATCATGAATTAGCTTAACTCCCTCTCCACAATTAATAATAATAATAATAATAATAATAATAATAATAATAATAATAATAATAATAATAATAATAATAATAATAATAATAATAATAATAATAATAATAATAATCCTCACCTCTTAATCTAAATGCACAACCTAGCGCAATATCCAATGCAGTGATGAATATTCATTTATGCACGAAATATAATTCAGTTTCACTTGATAAGATTCCATTTCAGCTATGCTTATTATGACTGTACGAGTCTATTCCTCCTTTGGAACTTAATTCAAAACAGTATACTTCATAAAATGATGCACCATTTATAAAATACCACTTTCGTAAGAATAGTCATAATCACAACATATAACGATTCTAAGACCATCCTTCCGGGAGTCACCCCACTGGATGCACCCTGAATAACTATCATCTTCCAGGGCATATCACCAAGACAACCTGGGCATCCTAAATCGCGTGACGTTGGGAAGCGGCCATATACCTTCGACAGTGAGTCATAACCATACCCGAAATTACCTCACTTCGAAAAATAACAACACAATATATAGCAATCGGTCTTATAGACGAGGACTATATTCACCCTGCATTCACTAGCCAGTGGACTTCACCTCATACGCGTAACTTCCCTTATGATAGCATTTAGAGAGGTATGTATATACAATTCATCATTCATAAAATATGCCAATTTATAAGGTACATTACGTTTTACCCCGTTCCATAAGCTTTTCATGTCATAATTATGAACCTCAACGTTTTATTCATCTCCATATTAGTTTCCATGAATTAAAGATAATCCTTTAAACTGTAATGCATGATATTACTACAACTCAATTCTATAAGTCCACAATTCGAGTAAACTATATTCCCCCTAGACTTAGACTAGCACATTATTTAAAAGATACCTCTTACCTTCCTCTAACAACTAACTAAATTAATTCTCGGTCTAAGCCCCCACCTCTCATTTCGAATTTAAGTTCTTGAACTCCTCACTACTAGACTCTAAAACTCTAATTTTACTTCATTCAAGAAGTTTCCTAGGTCCCTATCCTAAAAGAAATAAGCTGGAGAAAAACTAAGGATTTTGGGAGATAACAAGGGACCGGTCGATCGGGCATTGGACCACGGTCGACCGCGCCTATGAAGTTTTGTCTAGGAAGGAATGCAGTAAACTCAAATTGAAGGCCCGATCGACCGGTCATGGGACCGCAGTTGACTGCGCTTTAAAATTATAACTATCGAAGAAAGCAGTAGGCCTTACCCTTAAGGCCCGGTCGATCGGTCATGGGACCGCGGTCGACCGCGCCTATCAGACCCACCACCAAACTTTCTTCTAAAGCACCAAACCCAAAATCCCTAACCCCTATTCCTTCACCTCCTTCATTTTCCTCAACCAACATCAAAACCAATACAATACTACACAACAATAAGCCAATATAACCAACCTAATTATACCAACTACAAAACCTAAGGATTAAACTCTAAAACTCATCAAAACCTCTATTTGCTCAATTCTTCCAAATAGACAACTATCATTATAATTTATCCACATGAAATCATATATTTTCAAGTAAAAACTTGCCTTAAGGCTGAAATCTCGGATTGTCTTCCGATAGATGCAACATCAAGCTCAATTTCTTCTCTTATCCTTTTTTCTCTTCTTTTTCCCCAAATTCTCTTTCTCTCTAAGTTTATAAAGTATGTAATTGGGAAATATGAGGTTTAGAAGACTTAAACATTTATTTAACATTAAATTCCATCTTTAAATGTCATTACACCATTAAAATGACTCGTAACTATTGTACAGTCGTATGTGTCTATTAAACTATAACATATCGTCTATTCATACTGATAGCCCCAAGTAGGGCTGTGTTTTTTTTCCGAACATTCCGATTTTTCCGATGTCCGATCCGATATTTTCCGATTTTGGAACATATATAAGGTTTTCAATTTCCGATTTTCCGATTTCCGATTTTTTCGAATTAAATTGGATAGGAAATTGGAACTATGTTTTAAATTCCGATTTTCCGATTTTTCCGATCCGATTTTTCCGATATAATTTCCGAATATTTTTTTCGATTAATATTCCGAATATATCTTCCGATTAATATTCCGAATATTTTTTCCGAATATTTTCTATATATATTTTTTTACGTTATAAGTTATATCCTTATGTAATAAGAATGTGTACAATTTAGATTTCCTTTATTTTTTACCTTACCCCATATATTTATATATGCTGTTAGTAGAGAGCAACTAGGGTTGTATGATATCCTAATTAAAATATCTCTCACATCTCTCTCTCTCTCTCTCTCTCTCTCTCGTCTCGCCCCTTTCTCCTCGGCAGTGCATATATCTCACCTCTCTCTCTCGACCCAATCTCTATACGGTCGTCCAACCCCTTTCTTCTACTTTCGGCGGCGCATATTTGTTTACATCGTCCGACCCTTATAGTCTCGAACATAGGTAAGCCTTTTCTAGTTTATTTTTATCTGTTTATTTTTTTTATTTCTACTTATTTACAGATCTGTTTACATCACTTTATAGGCTCTGTTTACATCTTGTTTACTTCTGTTTATAAGATCGGTTTACATCTTATTTACATCTGTTTACATCTTTTTTATTTCATCTACTTATTTTGATCTTGTTTACATTTGTTGGGATCGATTTATAGGTTTAATAGGTTTGTTATATAGGTTTACAGATTTGTTTACATCGATTTGTTATATTGATGGCTGCGGCAGAACAGAAAAAAACTAATTTCTAATTTCTCATACTGTCTTCATGCGGCAGAACAAAAAAAAATACCATATTTCTAAATTCCGAATTTTTCCGATTTTTTTCCGATTTTCCGATATTTCCGAATTCGGAAACTTTTTTGATTTTCCGAAAAAATTGGATAGGAAATTGGAAAAAATATTTTATTTCCGAAAAAATTGGAATTTTTTCCGAAAGGTCATTTTCCGATCCGATCCGGCCGAAACACAACCCTAGCCCCAAGGCTATAAATACATTATAACATCCTCCACAACGGAGGACGATCAATCGATCTCTTGTAATCATCATCCAGATTAAGGAAAGCATCGACAAATACAAACAATGGACATAGGCCATCTTCATAAGGCTGAACCGCTTTAAAAATCTCTTATCTAATTTCTTTATTCCTTTTATCTGTGATTAATTAATTAGACCGGATCTAGTTTTTTACATCAACACTCCAATGTAACACCCCGCCCGTCCGGGGAGAGCGAACGGAGCGCTACTATCGATAAAACTAATCAAATCCACAAATAACAAGGTATAGAGCATCTAAAAATCCCACAACAATAAAAGAGAACTACAAATCTCAAATCTCTTAAAATAAATACAAAGTCTCTCGAATTATATATAACAACTAACTCGAAAATAAAATACAAATCTCCAATGCTCTATACATCAAAATAATACAATCTTCTCATCTTGTATTAAAAATCTTCCCAAAATAATTCTCGCTAAAATCAATCTCCGTAGTGCCCCAAAATCCGCGCTAACCTGCCACTAAAAGAAAATATGGGGAAGTACACAATACGACAGGAAGATGCTCAACAAATATTAGCGGTGAATAAAATGTCACAATACGAATACGAATATTCAAATCAAATGCGAATCTCATAAGCAATTATATCACTATAATTTCTCAACAACGCATTAATCGGGTCACCAAGCCTCAACACCGTACCGCGCCTATGCATTTTTTAGCATATCCGGAAAAAGGAATATGGCGGGTGCCCAACTTTCATGCCATATTAAAATCTCATGACAACATGCTCAACACCAAATATAATACCACATGAATCGAAATTAGATTCCAACAAATATTTCTAGATTTCCAAATGAATTTATCAATTCAAATATGAGTCAATAATCACAAGAAAACAACGAGAATAACACTCGCGAGATTAAGGAGCATATTGTGTAAAATCCCATACCTCAAAATCATCACATAATTTCAGCCTGAAAATCTAATCACACCATCACGTTCCTCTCGCAAAAATAATCAAATCTCGTTCTAGCCCAAACTCGAGAAAACACCAAATAAGCCTTCTAATCTAAGGTTGAAATCTTGAATAAGTTTGGGGCTATGGTTTGTAGATGAAAGGGAGTAATTTTGGAGAGGTCTTCTGGTTGAAAAGTTTGAGAAAAAGTGATTTGAAAAACCAAGCCACGAATTAGTTGATATATAAAGGATTAAGAGTTTGATTAAGAAAAGAGTTCTAATCAGATACAAACACTAAAATTTTTATTCCGGACGATCGGACCGTTGGAATCACTTGAAATTTAAGAATGTTGTAACGAACGACGGGACAGGACTGCTGACAAAAATTCAGCTTGATCGAACGGTCGAATTTCTAAAAATATTATTTTTACTAGAGAGTTTTATGTTTTGAGGACTCTTAGAGAGTTTTATATTTTGAGGACTCTTCTAAATAATAAAAATTCAATTAAATCTCCATTTTAATTCCGATTTCGAAACCGTTTGAAATTCTCTCCCTTAAAAATAATAACCAACATATTTGAGTAATAAAAATAATTTTATCTCAAAATTTATTTTTCCTCTTAATTTCGAAAATACCCCCAAAATTACGCGGGTGGTTACACTTCCCCACTAAAAATGGAATTTCGCCCTCGAAATTCGTCGAATGCCTAACTCTCAAAACATCAGGCCAACAATCTCCGAAAATAAACTCGTCACCAAAAATAAATTCCTCACATCTAATCTAGATGTCTAACACGAAACGATCATCTAAAGATTCTATCTCCAAAAATACGCGCCACAAAAACGCAACAGACCCAAAACCCAAGATCCGAGGGAGGTCGTATACCTAAGCTCTGATACCATTCTGTAACACCCCCGCCCGTCCGGGGAGAGCGAACGAAGCGCTACTATCGATAAAACTAATCAAATCCACAAATAACAAGGTATAGAGCATCTAAAAATCCCACAATAATAAAAGAGAACTACAAATCTCAAATCTCTTCAAATAAATACCAAGTCTCTCGAATTATATATAACAACTAACTCGAAAATAAAATACAAATCTCCAATGCTCTATACATCAAAATAATACAATCTTCTCATCTTGTATTAAAAATCTTCCCAAAATAATTCTCGCTAAAATCAATCTCCGTAGTGCCCCAAAATCCGCGCTAACCTGCCACTAAAAGAAAATAAGGGGAAGTACACAATACGACAGGAAGATGCTCAACAAATATTAGCGGTGAATAAAACGTCACAATACGAATACGAATATTCAAATCAAATGCGAATCTCATAAGCAATTATATCACTATAATTTCTCAACAACACATTAACCGGGTCACCAAGCCTCACCACCGTACCGCGCCTATGCATTTTTTTAGCATATCCGGAAAAAGGAATATTGGCGAGTGCCCAACTTCCGTGCCATATTAAAATCTCCTGACAACATGCTCAACACCAAATATAATACCACATGAATCGAAAATAAATTCCAACAAATATTTCTAGATTTCCAAATGAATTTATCAATTCAAATATGAGTCAATAATTACAAGAAAACAACGAGAATAACACTCGCGAGATTAAGGAGCATATTGTGTAAAATCCCATACCTCAAAATCATCACATGAATCATCACATAATTTCAGCCTGAAAATCTAATCACACCATCACGTTCCTCTCGCAAAAATAATCAAATCTCGTTCTAGCCCAAACTCGAGAAAACACCAAATAAGCCTTCTAATCTGAGGTTGAAATCTTGAATAAGTTTGGGGCTATGGTTTGTAGATGAAAGGGAGTAATTTTGGAGAGGTCTTCTGGTTGAAAAGTTTGAGAAAAAGTGATTTGAAAAGCCAAGCCACGAATTAGTTGATATATAAAGGATTAAGAGTTTGATTAAGAAAAGAGTTCTAATCAGATACAAACACTAAAAATTTTATTCCGGACGATCGGACCGTTGGAATCACTTGAAATTTTAAAATGTTGTAGCGAACGGCGGGACAGGACTGCTGACAAAAATTCAGCTTGATCGAACGGTCGAATTTCTAAAAATATTATTTTTACTAGAGAGTTTTATGTTTTGAGGACTCTTAGAGAGTTTTATATTTTGAGGACTCTTCTAAATAATAAAAATTCACTTAAATATCCATTTTAATTTCGATTTCGAAACCGTTTGAAATTCTCTCCCTTAAAAATAATAACCAACATATTTGAGTAATAAAAATATTTTTCTCTCAAAATTTATTTTTTCTCTTAATTTCGAAAATACCCCCAAAATTACGCGGGTTGTTACACTTCCCCACTAACAATGGAATTTCGCCCTCGAAATTCGTCGAATGCCTAACTCTCAAAAAATCAGGCCAACAATCTCCAAAAATAAACTCGTCACCAAAAATAAATTCCTCACATCTAATCTAGATGTCTAACACGAAACGATCATCTAAAGATTCTATCTCCAAAAATACGCGCCACAAAAACGCAACAGACCCAAAACCCAAGATCCGAGGGTGGTCGTATACCTAAGCTCTGATACCATTCTGTAACACCCCGCCCGTCCGGGGAGAGCGAACGGAGCGCTACTATCGATAAAACTAATCAAATCCACAAATAACAAGGTATAGAGCATCTAAAAATCCCACAACAATAAAAGAGAACTACAAATCTCAAATCTCTTCGAATAAATACCAAGTCTCTCGAATTATATATAACAACTAACTCGAAAATAAAATACAAATCTCCAATGCTCTATACATCAAAATAATACAATCTTCTCATCTTGTATTAAAAATCTTCCCAAAATAATTCTCGCTAAAATCAATCTCCGTAGTGCCCCAAAATCTGCGCTAACCTGCCACTAAAAGAAAATATGGGGAAGTACACAATACGACAGGAAGATGCTCAACAAATATTAGCGGTGAATAAAACGTCACAATACGAATACGAATATTCAAATCAAATGCGAATCTCATAAGCAATTATATCACTATAATTTCTCAACAACACATAAACCAGGTCACCAAGCCTCACCACCGTACCGCGCCTATGCATTTTTTTAGCATATCCGGAAAAAGGAATATGGCGGGTGCCCAACTTCCGTGCCATATTAAAATCTCCTGACAACATGCTCAACCCAAATATAATACCACATGAATTGAAATTAGATTCCAACAAATATTTCTAGATTTCCAAATGAATTTATCAATTCAAATATGAGTCAATAATTACAAGAAAACAACGAGAATAACACTCGCGAGATTAAGGAGCATATTGTGTAAAATCCCATACCTCAAAATCATCACATGAATCATCACATAATTTCAGCCTGAAAATCTAATCACACCATCACGTTCCTCTCGCAAAAATAATCAAATCTCGTTCTAGCCCAAACTCGAGAAAACACCAAATGAGCCTTCTAATCTAAGGTTGAAATCTTGAATAAGTTTGGGGCTATGGTTTGTAGATGAAAGGGAGTAATTTTGGAGAGGTCTTCTGGTTGAAAAGTTTGAGAAAAAGTGATTTGAAAAGCCAAGCCACGAATTAGTTGATATATAAAGGATTAAGAGTTTGATTAAGAAAAGAGTTCTAATCAGATACAAACACTAAAATTTTTATTCCGGATGATCGGACCGTTGGAATCACTTGAAATTTTAAAATGTTGTAGCGAACGGCGGGACAGGACTGCTGACAAAAATTCAGCTTGATCGAACGGTCGAATTTCTAAAAATATTATTTTTACTAGAGAGTTTTATGTTTTGAGGACTCTTAGAGAGTTTTATATTCTGAGGACTCTTCTAAATAATAAAAATTCAATTAAATCTCCATTTTAATTCCGATTTCGAAACCGTTTGAAATTCTCTCCCTTAAAAATAATAACCAACATATTTGAGTAATAAAAATATTTTTCTCTCAAAATTTATTTTTCCTCTTAATTTCGAAAATACCCCCAAAATTACGCAGCTTGTTACATCCAACTTCCATTATTTTATATAATTACCTCACATGGAAAATTTTTATAAAAACAATTACTCAAAAATAAGGGTCGTTACACTTAACTTCTTATTTTCCCCTTTTATTTACAAGCAACCCATCACATTTTATAATTTTATTCCCGAAATCATAAATCGATTACGAGCTATACTAACATTCCCTGTGGATTCTCGATACCGACTTATCGCTATACTTGTATCGCAAGTGCAGTTGTAATTTAGGTTTTGTATTAATGTTGTGAAACGAGTACAACGATTAGCGTGCTGACGCGATGCTACCTTTCACCCTTGATCAATTGTAACTTTGTCAAAATGAGGACTTATTTTCTTCGAATGAACTTTCTAAATAAACTTGTTGTGTCCATCCCTCCTTTTCGGTCTCCCATGGGCTATAATAATGTTATTTTTTTTCTTTAAGGTGTGACTCATGTGTATAATGTGTGTGATGTGGAAATATGTGAGAAATAAAAAGATCATTATACTCAAATCATGAGAAGGACGAATAGGAGTTATTCTAAGGAGTATACGAAAGAAAAAGAATAATAAAAAAATACGATGTTAGTGACAATCGAATCACGATTCACTATGAGGAAGTTAATATGCATGTCAGGTGGGAACACTAAGTTATAGGCTTCTACATACACGTAATACTACTAAACATGAGATATAAACAAGACAGTGCAATGAACACAATAAGATTAGAATCTCGATAATAGTTCGAGATGTCTACGTAGCCATTATAGGCATCAAAGTCCACGTAGTTCGACATATCAAAAGGGTGGGTTTTAACCCATAAACTCGAATTTAGGACTCCTTTTTAGTTGGGTTTGAAGAAAACATGCTCGAATGTAAAGTGTAGAAAAAATGAGGAAATCCTACTTTGGAGTTTATAGGTGAACCCTCTTTTTTGGCATTTTTTTATTTTATGAAAATATATTATGTGAATACTAGTAATAAAAAGGGGGTATTGGTTGCTGTGAGAAAATGAATTAAGACTAAAATATACTAGAAATGGAAAAAATCAAATAAACAACACTAATTAAATGAAATAAAATAAAGTGGGAGTGAACCTCATAAAAGTTTTGCTACTAATTTTTGAAGAGGAGTAGGATGATTTTATAGTGGTGGAATGATGTTAGAATACAGATAAAAGTGATGTAAGAAGAGTGGGGGGAATGCTAAAAACTTGGATCTTTTGTAGTGGCGGTGCACTAATTTTGAGGCAGAAAATGTTTTGATTGCCAAAAATGGGTTTCTTATGAATAAGGTAATGACCTCTTTAAATAGCAAAAATTAGGGTTAGGGGGTCTGCCAATCGGTATAGGCCCTAGCTTACCTATGGGGATATCACAGGCTTTTTGGCGAACTAAAGCACAGTTTTGGCTATAGGGACATGGTTTCAGGTTCCAATAGGTAGTTTAAAAAGGATTTTTTTTTTCAAAAAAATGGGCATAAAATACAAATTGTTAGTCCGAATTGCACGTAATTATGATTATTCGATAGAGGATTCAAAGCCCTATGAAAATCTATTAGGCGACTTTTAGGTTAGAGAGTTCACTAAAGTCAAAGGAGGCTCAGAAGTGCTTGATGGCCTCTAGACTGGGGTTTTCGGAGCAAAAAGGCAAGTATGTAAGAACTCTAAGGCCTATTTGCGTATGGTATGTACCGTTGGAAAAATGGATTCAGAGCCCTATGAGGGTCTATTGGGCCACTCTCGGGTTTGAGAGTTTTCAGAAGTTAAGTGGGGCTCAAAAGCTCCCGTTGGCCTCTAAACGGGTGTTCTCAGAGTAAAAAGGTGAGTACACGCAAGCTTTAAGGTTGATTTGCGCATGGTATGGACCATTGGAAAGGGGATTCAGATCCCTATGAGAGTGTAATAATCTATGCTCAAGTTGGGGTTTGACGAGAGTTAAACGGGGATAAAAAGTGCTTGATAACCTATAGGTTAGGATTTGGAGTATGACCTAGAGTCTCAGGGGTGAAAAGAATGGTGTTAGGGACGTAAGAAGTTATTTGTATGGTACTAGGATGGGATGCCTACAAAGATCCTCGATGGGCGAGCTTGGATCAAGCAAAGTTCATACAAAGGTTAGAAGGTTTTTAAGGAAAGGTTTAATTAACAGGACCTAAGGTTGGGCCCTTTTCTGGGGATTAAGGGAGATAACGACCAAATTCATAGGATCAAAGCCAATTCCACGGGGTTAAAGAGTTGAGGAAACCAATTCAAAGGGGCAAGACCAATTCTGCCGACCTACAGAGTTGAGAATGATCGAGTCAGAGGGTCGAAACTAATTCTGCGGACTTAAAGAATTTAAAGCGACCGATTTAGAGGGTCAAGGCCGATTATATGGACCTAGGTCAATTTTGTGGACATAAAGAGTTGAGGTGATCAATTTAGGGGGTCGAGGCCGATTCCGCAGACCTAGGTCAATTCTGTGATTTTTATAGATTTTCTGTGACAAAATTTGAGGGGACTGCCAATAAGCATGTACAGTAGTGTGCCTATCGACATAGGGCACAAACTCCTGGGCTTCTCAGTTAAAGTTAAGGGACATTATCCATAAGTATGACTAGGGGAATGTCGATAGGCATACCCCTGGGCTCCTTATAAAAAGAGGGGAGACCTCCTTCATTTTTCAAAAGTTCAATATTAATAAACTTCTTCCTTTCTCTCTCCGGCAACCAGTTTTGAGCATATTTCTTCAAAATAATTTATGGAAGGTGTAGAGAATAATTCTTGGATGGATACTAATAACCGGTTCGATCTGGAGTGGCGTGATGTTGGGGAGTGAGGACACCTATGATAGTTTCTAGCCTGTTCTTGACGAGAGAATTTTATTGGGGGAGCTGGGGAACATCGTTCTGTGAGGGTGAAGAACCCAAATGGTTATGTGAGTGCTTGCTCTTTATTTTTAGTTTTCATTGTTTCTATTATATCTTTCTTTTATCGTTGGGATTCTTAAAGGTTTTAACTTTTATGCCAGGTGGATATCGCATCGTCGAGTATCCGTTATCGTGGCTTGACAAGGATAAAGAAGGTGTGGGAGAACCCCCCCCCCCCCTCAGGTAGTGCAGTATAATGATAAAGGCTACTGAATTTGGCCCTCTGGCTGAGACTTTGGACGAGACGTCGTGTTCTTCGACGGTGTTGTGTGCTATGGGCAAGAGATGGTGGGACATCACCCATACATTTCACTTGGGTGTTAGGGAGATGATATTTACTCCTATCCATGTTCATCAATTGAATGGGCTAGAGTGCGAGGGTCATCAGATTATGGTGGATCAGACTTTGCACATGTCTGAGGTCACGGTTTGAGGTGCCCTAGGAGATATTGGACGGATCATTTCTCAAAAGTCAGTCAAGATATTAGTGTTAAAGGATAACTTATTGTGTAGATACATTAATGAGACCTACGGGCGATAGGAAAGGCGAGCAACTCGTTTATTTATTTTTCTCGTACTGGGAGGGTTTATGGTGGCGACGAGTGGTGATGTCGTCTATTTGTAGTTTCTCCTTTACTCGAGGATCATCTCAAAGATTCATTTATATAACTTGAGGATATTCACGCTAGCATCCCTTTATGCTTCCCTTGATGCTTTCAGTCGATGTTGTCGATAGATTTTACGGGGCCCACGTACCTTCTGGAGGCAATCTTTAAATATAACTTTTTTTCTTGATGTCTTTCTCATTTTTACATTTTTATCTCTTTTCGCAGATATGGTTCTATGAGGTAGTTGGGTATAATGTTGGATTAGTATCCTTAAAGGTGAGTAAGGCAGGGAACTTTCTGAGGATGTACAAGTGAAGGAAGTCAAATAAGAAGTCAAAGGAGTTTTTGGCTTTAAAGGACGTGATGGCAGTGATGAATACCTTGATGAGTGGTTACGTTAGGGTTTGGTTTTGTCCAATCTCTTATCGGATTGTATATTTTAATTATAATTTTTTAAATTTTTTATGACTGACCTTTACTTGGAGACATGTGTCGTTCTACCCTTGATGTTTATCCTCGAGGGCTGCAGGGGTTACGGGCATACATGCCCAGATGTGGAGGTTAATAGCGCATGAGTTTGGGGACGTCTGGTTCCTGGAGGAGAGGGTGGTAAGATAGGTGATGGAGGGTGAGGTGGAGGTTCCACCATCAGTGCCTCCTAAGTTCATGGGGCGAGTGAAAGAGATACAAGATGAGGCAACAGCGGTGGCGATGGAGGGCGAACCCTATATGCTCTACACGGACATGACGACGGGATATGACTATTTAGACTTCATGACCACTTTGTTGATGCCGTCGCCCATTTATGATGTGGAGGGTATGCCTCCACCAGGAGCAGGATCAGGGAGGGATATTGGTGCGCCAATATCTTCATCTCATAGCTCGGGGGTGGCGTAGCAGTGGCGACAGAAGATGCACCTATCCAGCACCTTTTCACTCCTTCCTACCACATTCGGCTGGGTGGTGGGCAGGTTGTCTCGATGCCCTATCACCCTCAGGTGGATATAGAGGGTTTCACTCCCCTTCTTGAGGAGGTTCTCCAGACAGAGGTATGGCTTCCTTTTTCTTCTTTGCATTTTATTTATGATTTTCTTCTCTATCATTGACTTGGTCACTTTTACTGTATTGTTTCTTTTGCAAACAGTACGCGTATTGACATTGAGGCTGCGGGACATTCGAGATTGGATGGATTCGATGTCTGATTATTTGAGGAAAACATCCAAGTCTTATATGGTTAACTTTCAACTGCCACTTTTGAGGAAAGCTCCGGTTCTAGGAGTGGGGGATCAATCGCTCGTCGTCGAGGGAAGCGCGTTCGTCGGATGCTTAAAATCGCAGTTTTAGTTGATAAGATTTTAAAAGTCCGGACTATCCCTGATAGATGTTTTGATTTTTTTTTTACTTTATTCTTTTGTACCTAAAAAATGTAAGCACAATGACGAATATATACAAGATGAAATTTTCATTATTTTGATTTATATTGGATTAAATGACATATTCTACGTGCACTTTAATTTTCCAATGAGGTTTTTCTTCGTTGTAATGGTAAATAGGAAAAACATACGTTTATTTTTCTCTTTAGAAAGAAACACTCGAGAAATTCTTGCAAACGGATTGTCTTTGAAAAAAAGGGTCTTCATGGAAATATATATGCAAGAGAGAAAGGTAGAAAAATTCCAAAAATAGTGGGATATCGGTCGACATACACATTGGCCTTCTTATCGTCATACTGGTCTGGTCCAAATCACTTTTTAGCCTTTAGTATAATCCTTCCGCACTTGGGTATGCTTGAGAACAGTTTTGAAACAACAGGTCAAGCCTTTTATTTTTTGTGAGTAATTTTGGATATGAAAAGGGGAATGGAAAAGAATTTTATCACCACACTTTAATTTCCTTTTATTATCCAAATCTTCTTCTCTTTTTGAAATTACAGTTCCCATGACCAAAGCATTTTTGGATTACCTTGAGGGTTTGGAGGCCATATGCCTTACAATATCGACTATGAGGTTTTTAACTTGCGCCCAGTCACCTTGTGGCGTAACTGTTCCATGGATTATAATTTTTTAGAAGGGGCAATGCAATTCTGAAATCTCTAGGACCATATGTTTCGCTTTGGTGTGGTCGAAGTGTGCCCCGCATACCAGGATATTTTTGGGATGTTAGGTGTCAACACGGTGTTACTGCAGGTACGCCGTACCTATCCCGTTCCCTTCGTGTGTCATTAGCTGAGTTACTTCACATTTATCCTTTGATTGCCCGACCATTGGTGCATGGAGAGAATATTGTTCTCCCGATAGTTTTGAATTCGGTGTGTCGAAGACACTATACCAATAATGGCTTTGCTAGTGTTGTGGCTCTTGGGTTGACTTACAGGTTGCTTTTAGTCATTAGTGATGTAAAGACTAACCCTCAGCTTGCCACGATTGTGCTATGAATGTTTCGTTACTGTAATCCTACTGTCGTCATACTAACGGAGACTCTGAATGGACTGGATGCCTGGAAAGAAGGTTGGGCCAATTTTATGCAAGTAGCCCTGCGATGTTATCTGTGTGGTTGTCGGAGAGAATGCACCTGACGACTCCCCCTTGAGTACCCTTTAGCAGGTCTTCCTAATTTTTTTTGCATAATTTTTTTCAACTTTGGTCCTTCTGTGGAGAACTAAGTTAGTTGGTTCGTGGATTATAGGGCTAGGAATCTTCGCTGGTAAGTGTCATGGTGGGGAAAACCTGCAGCTTATTCTGTAACTGGGTGACTAATGTTATGTCTGATTGGTAGGCCTTCACTAGAGTTCCTTGTATTTTAATTGATGACTTCTACATCAAGTGGGTTGGGAACATATTGTTCCTCCTCATTTAACCAACATCTTTCCTGTAAAAGATCTAACTGAATCTTTGAGAATGGTTTTGGGACCTTTGTAATAGTGTCGTCGACCGTTTACACGTCCGTCTCAGTCTATCGGGGAGCCTGGGTTTATACGCGAGGATTATTTGAAATGGTTATGGAATAAGGTAGTTATGAAGGTTTGTGTTGAGAAGACTGGATAATGTGTCTTTGTGATGTTTGATGTTCAAGAAGATAATGTCGTGGTTTCATCCAAGTTGATTAAGGCATACCGTTGCATAGAGCTGATATGAAAGCATAGTCAGGATTAGGATTCCTGGGGTCTTCCAGGAACTGAAAATTATAATGAGGTGGGCTCATCTGGCAATTAAAGCAGGTATTGTAAGGAATATGAGGGAAGGGCTTTTGCTCGTCACTATGATAAGCTCGATCTCCTTTGTCCACAAACTTCGATAATTTTTCTGTTTGAATTAGATTATCTATCTCGTTCTTTAGAGCCAAGTAATTGTCAGTGTTATGGTCATAATCCCTATAGAACTCACAATACTTGTTCCTGTCCTTTTTGTTCGACGGGACTTTCAATTTCTCGAGCCATTTTAGGTCTTATCTTTCAAAAATCTCCTCAAGGAAATGTTGGACACCAACGGTCAGAGGAGTATACTCATCATATTTTTTTGGTTTGTCAGGCTTCCTAAAAAGCCCATATCCTCCATTTCATTCCATCCCTTTCTTACTTCGTTTAGTAAATTCCTCCCATATCTTCATACAACTTTCATCGCATTACAAAGATCAGCATATCTACACTTAAGATCAATATAAAACGTTCATAAGGAGGTCCAATTCTCCATTCTTTTCACTATTCTTTTATTTTAGTATTAGTTGCTTTATTTTCAGTTTAACACTTTATTTCATTGCATCACATATATTAATCTCAAAAATTTATTAGTAATATTTTCACATACTCTATTTTCCTAAAAAAAAGAAAAATAGGTTTTATTTATAAATTCTAAAAGAGGGATTCTCATGTCACATTCTCACTTTTAAAACATATTTTCTGTATACACACATGCATAAAAAATCCCCCGTTTGGATTTATGGATTAAATCCCACCTTATGTTATCTTCGAACTAATTGGACTTTGACGCCCTTTGGGCTACGCATGCGTCTTAGGTCAATCCTGATACTCGAGTCCTTCCTTATGTGTGTTTATAATATATCTTTCATATCATATACATATATTCTTAATGAATGCCATATTCTTGCATGCTTGTGCTTCGTCCTTCATATACATTCCTTCTTCCATAACGACTTGTGATTCGACAAACACTTGATTATATTTTGAATTATTATTTTTAGGAACACTTTTAGGGATGAATTCACTCCTCCTTTTTCATGACTCGAGTTGAATGATTCCATTCTTAATCTACATTATGCACATAAGCACACACTTCAAGGAGTATAATAGGCAAAGATTAACACATGCCCATGAGAGATCGAAAGGCCAAGATGAGTGCCTAACGTCTTTTAATTTCGTATATTAGTCCCCAGATCTTTGAACTACTTGATTTCGCAAGCATCAGTATTGTCTTTGATGCCGTACTCTCAAGGCGGTGAGATTTATTTTCCCTGTTTTGTGCAAAATATGCTAGTGACTATCTTTACACATTAGCCCACATTGATGACGGTCGAGCGCCCTAAGAAGGGTCATAATCTCGCACGCGAGCCAAAGGTAACCCTTGGAAAAGAAAGAAGGGGGAAGCCCCTAGGATGGCCACAACTATAATCAAAGGTGATAGAGATTGAATGTGAGAGAGGGTTTCTTGGGTCTGTGATTGCGATTAATATTACAGTTTCATGGCCTTGTGAGTGACTGGAGATGAGAGAGATTGGGGGTGAGTGACCAGAGGTGAGAGAGAAGTATGAAGATGTTAAGATGAGGTTTTTGTTTGGGACAAAAACGACTGAGAGAGAGAGAAAGAGATGTTGGGTTTTTATTTTGGGATTGAAGAAGATAAAACCCTAATTCCATGTTTTACAAAAATACTCTCTCCAAATGTTATTTATTACTTGTAAGTTGTAACCTCCACTTATAAATTTGTGACATATATATATATATATATATATATATATATATATATATATATATATATATATATATATATATATATATATATATATATATATATAATATGATTGGTTCCATATCAATTCTATATAAAGTAGGTTCAGTTTATATTAGTTCCATATTAGGTTGGCTATCGGCATGGGTTGGGTTAGGGTAGGTATAAAATCAAGAATCAACCCAATACAATTGGTTTTTAAGTTTATGAACCATAACCTACCTAATGGTGTCAAACCAAATCAAACCTAGGCGTTTGGTTCAGTTGTTTTGGGTTGACAGGTTACGATATCCACCTCTCATACCGAGGCGTATGTATACTCACACGTTGTGGCAGCTTGCATGGGTAGGTTCATGCGTTGTCGCTGTGGAGGAGCGATTTAAGATTGAAGACGCGTCAAGGCTTGCAAGGGCGTCGAGTCATTGAGTAAGTCATCTATCAGCTTGTGTAAATTCGTATCATAATGAATCTACATGACTGGGTGTTTGAGGTTTTTCCAATCGTGGTTTTTTCTTATACATCGGTGTGTTGTGTGATTTATTTATTTAATTTATCTTCTATCACCTAAATGCATGTTTTAGGTTAAGATAAAATTTGATAAATCAATTTATCATAGCAACTTAGATTAAAACTCGTGTATAGTTTTACTCAGGTTAGTTTTATTTCAGTTTATATAATTAGTTTGAAAAAAATTAAAAAGTGACTTTTTGTTTAGACCATCTCTCCATGTACGATGCCTTAAGATATTTCAGCCCAGGATCCCGTTCGATTGTAAAAGAACAAAATGATCTTGATTTAATTACTTCAAATATCGAAGGAGGCTGCAAAATCAGGAATTGAAGTATCTATATTTAATTGAGGAGGTGTATCCCTTCTCGATGGATCATCATCCTCTCTCTTTTAAGAAGGGAGAAAATAGTTTTCTCTTTCTTTGTTGGTAGTTAAATATGTGCTATGATTATTTATAACCTAATAAAGCAACAAAGGAAGTAATATTTTAATTACCACCATCATAAATAAGATATAATGAATCCATAACCAAATAATGATCACCATCACAATTATGCGTACACAATAAAAATAACAACATTATAATAAATAAATTCAATCCTTAAGCAATTGTATTTAGTGGAATTCCTTAATTGACAAATAATCTCAGTTAGGCAATTCAAAGGCAAAAGTGAAAACAACTCAATTTTCACCCTACCAAATAATTGAAATAAAAAATGTTAATTAAAATATTTTTTTCATAAAGGAACATGAGGCAATTAATCTAATCAATCAAGTGTTACAAGATCAGATTCATAAACCTAAAAAGGTAAAACCCTAGTTTCTAATTTTCCATAAAAATTAATTAAGTAAATAAATAAATTAATCAATTAATAATTATTGTATAGTTTTAAATACATTTTAAACAATATTTAATAATAAAAAATAAGAGAACCACGACCATAATCCAAGGATTTATATTTATTAAACTTTAAAAAAATAACATCCATCAATTATAGCTAGCACAAAGTTGAATTTAATCTGATTAACTCCTTAAATCACTCCATCAAAGTACAATATAATTGGGTTTAAATAACACATAATTAAGTGCTCAATAACTTCAATTGTTTAAAAGATTAACTATATAAAAATAAGCTTTGCTTTCCAAATAAAATAATAAAGTAAAATCAAATGCTGGTGTAGGTTTATTATTATTTCAATTATGTTGAAATAACATACCTACATAGATGGGAATAAACTTGTAGTTAGTGCCTATTAAAACATTTGTAAAGGAGTGGGAGAAGATGGGGCCAAGTGGGAGACATAGCGGTAACGGGAAACGTTGTTGGACAGAATGGGGAGGGGAGGGTTTTAAGTCAAGAGGGAGAATGAGTGGGGTTTTGTCAAGCCGGTCAAATGGTGAATTTTTTTTCTTATGGGTTTTGCTTGATTCCTTCAAAGCGTAGGAGTTTGAGTTGATTTTTCTTTTCTTTTCTAATGAACTTAATCAGCTGGGTTGGTTTTTGAGTTTTGGAGCGGGCTAATATGGCATTTGGGCTTGGCTTTTTACTAAAACTAGTTTTTTTTTTTTTTTGCTATGGGTTGTAGCCTTGGTCAACCGAGGCCCAGATTCGCCATTGCATGTGAGGGACGTACTTCTATATTATATTATGTCACGATTTATATTGTATTGATATGGCGTATATTTGTTTATTCGGATGACACTTGGTTGGTACGTGGGATTATATCCTTAGATCTTGGTTAGTGATATATTTATGTTGTAAATGTGAGGCAGTTCACTAGAGAACTATTGCCGTTGGTTAGTTTTGGGCACTTATAATAGGTTGTCACTTATGTCGAGGGGTGATGAATACTATATTGCGAGTGATGGTGAGATCGACTTGATTACATGACTAAAGTTCCTCACAAAAAAAATTTAAATACTAAATAAATTTTGATAAGTTTTAAACACTTAAATCCACTAATTCTTTTCTTATAAAAGTTCATATTAATGACATAAGAAATAAACTTAATAATTAATTATTTTTAAATATTTAAAAATTATAAATAAATGATACAAATTATAAATAAATGATAAAAATGAAAACTATGTGAGTGAGTTGTGAGATAGGTAAGATGACCTGCATGTCCCGAAACCACGTGGCGTGTCCTGGTTGGCAGACGCCATTCAATAACTCAAGTCTGAAAGCCTGCAGGTATTGTTGCTTCCCTTCCCAATCTGTGATTTAACTGAAATAATTTGTTTTGCAAAAGCTGAGATCGGTTCGGCGGGTGATAAAGATGACGGAGGCCGTGATAAGGAACAAGCCTGGAATGGCTAGCGTGAAGGACATGCCCATCCTCCAAGACGGACCCCCACCTGGCGGTTTCGCCCCGGTCCGATACGCCCGTCGGATCCCAACCAAAGGTCCCAGCGCCTTTGCTATCTTCTTTGCTGCTCTCGGTACTTTCTCTTGGGGTATGTACCAGGTCGGCAAGGGCAACAAGATCCGAAGGTATTTCTATTCTCATCTATTACCTCTTCAAATCTTACCAACAATTTGCTCAACTACAGATTCGGATTAATTATATTGAACCCAAGTTATAACTCTACCCAGGGCCTCTCGGTAATTAATTATATTTTTATTTTCATTCTAGCTTAGTAATTTTCCTTCTTTTAGTTAGTGTAGGTAGTTGAGGGTAATGTTTTCTCAAAAATGTTATAGTGTGCCCTCTTTAGTCCTTTTATCATTTTGGGTTATCTTAACTAGCAAGATATCATAGTCTATAAATAAAGCTATTGGCCTCCTCCTTTTGTATGGACTACTATTGTTTTTAAGATGAATTTGAGAGAGAGAGATTGGATCCTCGTCTCTAAATGTGTTAAGAAGTAGTGTAGATTAAATTGATTCCTTTCCCAACCAAACATGAAATTGGTACGAGAGAGACATTCACTCCTGATGTTCTCACTGATATTGTTGTTGGTTGTTGTAGAGACATGGGTAAGGCTCGGAAGAACAAGCGAGCCACTCCTTTAGAATACGGCCCTGTTGTCACCGATCAAGTGACACCATCACTACCCTAACAATCAAAACCCCCAAATACATCACACGCCTTCATATTTGAAACATCTCCCTCCAAAAACTGTTGCCATGATATTGTTTCGACGTCGACACTGCCAACCACCCCACCCCTCTTCGATGGGAGGGGACCTCCATTGGTTATGCTATGTAGAGGTTTCTTCGTCGTCGGTGATTCAACCATGAAATAAGCTCCTAATGGAGTTCGAAGGATATACCAGCAAACAACCCTTTGTTTGTTGGTTACAGCCCGAGGCAAAAGTCATCAAGGTGCAGAGATGTTGGTCGGAGGTCAGTGGGCCTTGCTCAAAGTCTCCGAAGGTTCCTACACCAAAAAAAAGGGCTCTCAAGGTCTTTTTCGGCCTTTCTACAACCTTTCGGACCCCACGAATGTCGTTGCTTTTGGCCCACCCTCGCCAGAGGGTGACAAGTCCAACGGGAGCTTCGACGAGCCCCATCCTCATTGAACATTCCGGAACTTTTGTTTGTTGGATATGAGATCAGTCCGAATCCATAAATCTAATCCTAATGCTTTTTATCCCAATAGTGTTCCTCAACTTCTGCCCAGTCAACAACTCATGCCCCCTTTAGCCCTTTTGATTGCCCAGTTCTTTTTATTTAGACTCCGTATACTGAAAATTATCTATCTTTCCGTCAAAACCTATATCAGCTTCAAGAAAATTACAAGCCAGCCCCTGAAGTTTTGAAGATTAATTATCTTACGAAAATTACACAACCCACCCTCCTACTTCTGAAAATTATTTGGCGCCACCCCCCACCACTTTTGAAATTCACATTTTAGCTCGTGAGCTTTCTAAAATTCGCAACTCTTCCCAATAACTTTTTGAAAATTATATTTCAGCCCATGCATTTTTTGAAAATCATGATTCAATCCCTGCATATTCCTAAAATCCCAATTCGAGCCCAACGTCATTCCTCAATACCTTTTCCCATTTCGAAATGGTGTGGAATGAAGGTAGTGAGATCGATTATGGGATTATGGGGTTGATATAGAGGCTTGTGCCGAATTTGAGCAGTTGAGTCGTGTCGTCATTGAAGAACTCCAAACTCGCATTGATTGATTGAAATATAGAGAGTTTATGGATTTTTAGTTCAGTGTCATCTCCATCGGGGAGTCTGAGGAGCACCATTACCGCCTAAATCAATAACGCATATAGTTTCTTGAGGTGGATGTGGCGTGTGATCATTGGGTACGCGAGCGAGCTAGGCGGTTGGCCCGATATTTTGACTATTTGTCCGCCGGTATGATATTCCATTTGACCGACGTCATTTCTGTGTGTCGAAGGGTAGTAAGTGGTGCGTTATGATTATGGAGTTTGCCCCTTAAGGACCAAGGCTTAATCGTCTATGAGAGATCTTGACTAGAGCAGCGGGGATGGGGACAATAATAAATGATAACATGACAATAAAGATACAATAATAAATGATAATGAGGGATTTTTTGGTGTTAGTATATTGCTTGTCGCCGCTGGGACGGAGGGTGAGAGAGCAAGCACCTTTTGGGGAAAGTAAAACTCAAAGAGGCAACCTTCGACACCATGAATTATAAATATTTATGATGCTATTAAAGAGTTGCTGGGAATTGAGAATGTTGACTTGTTGGGGTCTATATAAAATGATTAGTGATATAGATGTTTCCATCAATGATTTGCAAATATGTTGTTTTCTAGAAGGCTACTAGGTAGGTATGGAGTTTGTTCTTCAAGGACCGAGGCCTAATCAGTCTATGAGAGATCTTGACTAAAGGAGTGGGGATGGGGACAACAGTAGATGATAAGACGACAATATAGATACAGTAATAAATGATAACGAGGATCTCTTGGTGTTATTGAGACGGAGGGTGAGAGCAAGCACCTTTTTGGGAAAGTAAAACTCAAGGGGTAGCCTTAGACACCATGAATTTATGAAGAGTTATGATACCGCCAGAGGGTTGGTGGGAATTGAGAATATTAACATGATGGGTATGTGTAAAATGATTAGTGATATAGATGTTTCTATCGAAATCAAGAGAATGTTTTGCAATTATGGAAATTAAGAGAATATTAACATGAGGTAGGTATGATGATTCTCTAAATAAGTAACTGAAGTTAATAAAGTTAATGGGGGTAGGGATGCTTTATATAGAGGTTTTGGGGAAGATCTCATCCATTCATTTTTATCTAGCACGCAAATGTCAACTTGCATTAATGAAGCGTGTTTGACATTAAATGAGGTGATATGCTATCAAGTGACAGGTAGACCTGGCAAAATGAGGCACGAGATGATAACACGACACGAACCGACTCGAAGTTATAAGTTAATGGGTGGACCCTTAATGATTTCCACTCATATCACTGTTAATCCGACAAGACATGATAGTTAACGGGTTGAGTAAGTATTGATCCCCTTCACCCATTAATACCTGGTAAGTCCCGTTAAGATTCACTAATTTAAGTAAATAAGATATATTGTTGGGATATTTAAAGAGTTATGTAGCTTAATTTTAATTTAATTATAACAAATTTTACCAAATGAGAGAGTTAGTAATGGCAATGAATTAATTGGTCTAATTGTGTTTTTAAAAATTAGGTAATATGCCATGTTGTATAAGGTTCAAAATAATTCATTATCTTAATGGGTAATAACGGGTGAACATGACACGACCTGTTAAGATAACGAGTCGGGTTTGAATATGATTTTTTTACACGATAAAAAAGTTATCAATTTAGACACGAACCCGATAAGACTCGAAAACGATAAAAATCGATACGAACATGACCCATTGCCAAGTGACAGGTTTGATAAAGTTAATAATAAAGTTGGTCTATTGGTAAGCTCATATTGATTGTTATCATGGTTATGTAGGTGAATCATTAGTTTGTTTGAGTTTTAACGAGCATATTGTTGGGTCTAAAAATGGTAACTTGTGATTGTACATAGACTCACGATTATTGAGGTTGATTGTGCCTTTTGCTCTCTTATTACTAGTTGGCACGTGTGTCCTCTCACGAGTTCTGCCTAACCAACCAATGTTTAAAAAGGCAGAAGGTGAAGGTCAAGTTTGAGGCAAGGCGTAAGCGTTAATTTTAAAAAATAGTCAACAAAATATTACTAAAAAAATCCAATAAATCACAAATAATAATGCAATATAACAATCACCAGAATAAATATCATTAACATTAAAAAAAGGTTTAAAATTAGCTTTACCATCATAAAACTATGTATCATCATCAAGTAATTAGTATATAATGACTAATTATGGTCTACTAAAAAATATTATAAATATAATTAATTGATTAGTATGTATATATAATTAATATATAATCTTAGAATATATTAACAAGAATATTAATCAGTATATTTAATGATTTAGTACTGTGGGTACCCAGATTTGGCAATACGTGCCCGGACAAGTAGCCCAATTAAAACGGCCTAAAGGCCAAGCCCTTCGCACCTTAACATTAATCCAGTTGTAACTTAGTCTTCTCCCATGTTCTCAAATAGAGATATTCCAGGAGAAGATGGTAAACGTGGGGGAGTCTAACACCCCCACACCCCGAAGACAAATATGCATATAATAAACCCTAGGTCTGGGGCAAAAGACACGCACTGTATTTTCTGCAAACACTTCCCGGAGTATATAGAAATAATACTGACTGCACCACTGTGGATGTAGGCATTTTTGCTGAACCACGTACATCTCCTGTTGTGTGATTGGCATTTTATGTTTCTTATTGTGTTTGGTGATTGTGCTTCTCTTATTTATTTGTGTTGAATAATAATTGTCATCACAATTGGCGCCGTCTGTGGGAACGTTTTATCTTCCATGAGAAAAGCCCACACCAACAAAAAGTTTGAAATGTCTGGTCACAGTGGTAATGCTCCTCAGGCAGGAGATATCCAAGAACAACCTGCTCCTCGCAGGATCAGATCTGAAGTTCGGCGTTCAGATCAGAGGGCTCGCCTAGAGAGGCCAGCCTCAGAAGAAAGCCAAGGACCAGCGAGGTCCACACAAAAATCCAGGTTGATTGATGCCTATGAGGCGAGGCTCCAAGAGCAGAGGGAGTCTTCTCGCAGGCACGAAGCTGAGAATGCTCGCCTCAAAAGAAGGTTAGAAAGAATGGAGATAGAGCTCCATCGTGGCACCAGGAGACGTCCGTACCGCACTCCTAGCCCTCAGGCGAGCAAGTCTCGCAGCCGAGGAAGGAGCCCTAGACGCGAGTCCCAGAAAGTTGAGGGAAACGAGTCAGAGGACGACCTTCTCGAGCAACTGTGACTAGCTCGCAATTGCAGGAGCCCAGCTCGCAGCAACGAGAACATACGAAGTTTGGTCCGAAGGGAGATGGACCAACACCCTGCGCATCGCGATACCAGATCGACCCGAGAACTTGCTAGGCGAGCTCTCAAAACTCAGATGAAATCACCTTTCTCAAGAGAAATAGAAGAAGAGGAGGCCCCCAAGAAATTTGCTATTCCAAGGTTCAAGATTTATGATGGTAAAACTGATCCCATTGAGTCAGGCAGTACAGGCAAGCCATGACCCTCTGGAACCATCGAGACGCACTGATGTGCCGAATTTTTCCCTCGAGCCTGCATGACGTGGCGCAAAAATGGTTCGAAAGGCTCCCCCACAGGTCCATCAGAAGCTTCAAGTCCCTGGCCGAGCTCTTTACGGCCCGCTTCATTACTAGTAGCTCCCATCCCAAAAGGATGGATGCTTTGCTAACAATGAAAAAGACGCCTCAATAGACCCTCCGAGACTACGCGAAGAGGTACTGGGAGTTATTCAATGAGGTCGAGCACTGCTCGGAGCAAGTGGCATTGGCCTCTTTCAAAATTGGGCTATTTAGCTCTTCCCTTCTGTACCAGTCCCTGACAAAGAAAGAGGCCATGACCATCGACGACCTGATGTCTCGCATTGAGAAATATGCCAAGGTGGAGGATGTGACCCGCCACATCACAGGGGAAAACGACCGAACTAAGCTCGCTGCCAAAGGCAGTGACAAAATCGAGAACCAGAAGAAAGGAGGAAAGAATGGGGGCAAGAATGGCTCCAAGAACGGAGGCAGCAACGATGTGGCAAAAGCATTTCAGGCGGTCAACACCGTCTTTAGAGAACCAATTTACAAAATTCTCGCAAAAATTAAAGACGAGCCATTTATTAAGTGGCCCAGGAAGATGGGGAGGAGACCCCTCAAAGAGAAACAACGCGCTGAGATGCGCTTTTCACAAAGAAGGACATAAGACTGAGCATTGCAAAGCTCTTAAGTCCCACCTCAAAGAGCTGGCCCAGTCTGGGCATCAGAACGAATTCGTGGAAAAAAAGGCAGAGAAAGTTGTTGCCCATAGAGAAGCAAGACCTGACAACGTTCTCGAAGACGACGCCGGCCATGAATTCGCAGTATTTCATGGGGCATCTGACGTAAAGCAGATTCAAGGAAATTTAGCTCGAATGGAGGTAAAAAAGCTTACAGCGGTGATGCAAGCTTTTCAGATCGATCCAGCAAAGACGCAATCGGGAAAGCGTCGGCGAGCAGATGACGTCAACTATAGTAAGCATATCGTATTCACAGATGAAGATCTGGTGGGAGTGAGAACCCCACATCATGATGCTTTGATCATTACTCTCAGGATATCTAACTATGATGTCGACAAGTTGCTCGTCGACCAAGGAAGCTCGTCCGAGGTAATGTATCTCGACCTATTCAGAAAATTGAAGTTAAGCATCGCCAAACTAAAGGAAGCTACTGTCCCTTTAGTTGGCTTCGCTGGAAAAGTGACTATGCCCTAGGGAAAGATCGTGCTGCCAGTAAGGGCATGAAATGTCTCTAAAATGATTGAGTTTCTGGTAGTCGACACTGACTCGCCATTCTAGGTTATCCTCGGCAGAGGATGGCTGCTCGCAATGAAGGCAGTCTCTTTGACCTACCACCAGAAGCTCAAATATGTGACCGAGCGAGGAGTAATGGAGATCCATGGCGATCAAGCGATTGCAAGAAGGTGCTTCATAGCGGCCATCCGCCCAAGACCAGAGAGAAAGGCCGACAGGCCCAGCGAGAAAGTTGAGGAACAAGAAGGTCTGACACCTTCGAAATAGCAGTTAAAGTACGGAAGACCTGGAGTAGAGGAGACTAGGCTCCTCCCCTCTGAACGGGTCGTTGAGAACCTGGAAGAGGTTACAGCTGGGGGTAGCGATGATGACAGGGTTTTCTTGATTGGAGCTTTTCTCACAGATCAGGAACAAAAGGAGTTGACGATTCTGCTGAGAAGCAATATAGACGTTTTCGCGTGGGAACCATACGAGCTGCCTGGGATTGATCCCAGTGTGGTTTGTCATCAGCTACATGTCGACCCCACCTTCAAACCAATCATGCAGAAAGCACGACGAACAGCACCCGAGAAGGCAAAGGCCGTGGAAAAAGAAGTTGAAAAACTGCTGGATGCATGATCCATTCGGGAAGTCCAATTCCCTAAATGGTTGTCCAACCCAGTAGTAGTCCCAAAGAATAACGAAAAATGGAGAGTCTGCATCGACTTCACTGACCTTAACAGGGCATGCCCTAAGGACAGTTTCCCTCTCCCAAAAATCGATCAATTAGTGGACGCCACAGCAGCTCACGAAAGGATGAGTTTTCTGGACGCATACTCGGGGTATCATCAGATCCCTCTGTATGCTCCAGACCAGGATCATCACCACAGTTGGATTATACTGTTACAAGGTCATGGCCTTCGGGCTAAAAAACGCAGGGGCAACCTACCAGCGGCTGGTCACCAAGATGTTCAAAGATCAAATGGGAGACACCATGGAAGTTTACATCGACGATATGCTCGTCAAAAGCAGGAGGAAAGAACACCTCTCAGACCTATCAAGAACCTTCGGAATCCTCAGGAAGTACCGAATGAAACTTAACGCGAGCAAGTGTTCTTTCGGTGTCCAGTCAGGAAAATTTATTGGGTACTTGGTCAGTAAGAGAGGCATCGAGGCTAATCCAGACCAGATCGATGCAGTAAATAGGGTACAACCTCCTCGCACCATCCGTGACGTACAGAAGCTCACCGGCATGCTTGCTGCCTTGAACCGTTTTATCTCCAAGTCCTCCGAGAAGTGCAAACCGTTCTTCCAGCTCCTAAAGGGAAACAAAACGGTAGAATGGAATCAAGATTGCTCGCGGACATTGGACGAGCTCAAGGCTTACCTTAGCTCCCCACCACTGCTCGTCATACCACAGGAAACATATTCCTTGTACTTATACCTCGCCGTTTCCAACCACACTGTCAGCTCTGCATAGATGTGCGAAAAAGCAGGAATCCAGCACCCCGTTTACTACTCGAGCAAGACCTTATTAGATGCCGAGGAGCGGTACCTACCACTAGAGAATCTCGCATTTGCACTTATAGTTGCCTCGAGGAAGTTAAAGCACTACTTTGAAGCTCCCACTATCCTCCTCCTTACATCGCACCCCCTTAAAGCAATCCTGAGGAAAGCGGATTTGTCAGGCAGACTATCTAAATGGTCAGTCGAGCTCGGGCGATTTAACATCCAATTTCAACCAAGGAACGCAATCAAAGGGCAAGTCCTTGCTGATTTCATAGCCGAATTCATAGGCGAGCAGCCCCTCGACCAACTTCAACCAGTGAAGCAAGGGGAGAATCACACGACAGGGGAAATCTGGAAATTGTTTGTTGATGTAGTCTCCAATTCAAAGGGGGCAGGAGTAGGCATCGTGCTTATCACTCCGGAAAATGCAATCCTCGAACAAGGAATTAGGCTTGGATTTGAAGCCTCCAACAATGGAGCAGAATATGAGGCCCTGATAGCCGGCCTCCAGAAGGAACACACTTTGGGGGCAAAGCAGTTGCAGGTGTTCGGCGACTCACAATTAGTCTCCAATCAGATAAGTGGAGACTACAATGCAAAAGATGAAAGGATGGCAGCTTACCTCGCCTTGGCAAAAAGGCTATTGGCTAACTTTGAGGAAGTCAATGTCCATCAGTTTCCCAGAGGACAGAACAACCATGTTAACGCCCTAGCAGCCCTGAGTTCAGCAATCGATTCCGACTTAAAAAGAACAATCCCCATCGATTTCCTCGCTCATCCGAGCATTAACCGTAACAATGAGCTACTAAGCGTGGAGTAGGTGCTCCAAATTGAGTCAGCACCCAGCTGGATGGACCCTTTAAGGGACTATTTGAAGGATGGCGCACTTCCAGATGATAAGAAGACCGCTCACCAGATAAGAGTCAAAGCTGCTCGCTTTCACTTATCTCCTGAGGGAAAGCAATATAAGAGATCGTTTTCCGGTCCCTACCTTCAATGTGTTCACCCGAGGGCTGTCGAACAAGTCCTACATGAACTCCACGAGGGGATCTGTGGAGGCCATATTGGTGGAAGGTCATTGGCTTTCCGAGCAATGAAGGAAGGCTATTGGTGGCCATATATGCAAAGAGACTCTGCAGTGTATGTTCGCAAATGCGAAAAATGCCATCTTCATGCTCCCATGGTCCATCAACCCGCCAGCGATCTAAAATCACTTTCCAGCCCATGGCCATTCGCCCAATGGGGAATGGACATTGTAGGACCTCTTCCCACCGCTGCCGGCAATCGCAAGTATCTGTTGGTCGCAATTGACTATTTCACCAAATGGATAGAGGCAGAGCCACTGGCGAACATCCGAGACGCGGATATAATAAGATTCATATGGAAAAATATAATCACCCGTTTTGGGATCCCTAGGACCATCATCACTGACAATGGAACGCAGTTCGAGAGCGATTCCTTTCAGAATTTCTGTAATGACCACGGAATCAGACACCATTTCAGCTCGGTGGCCTATCCTCAGAGTAATGGCCAAGCCGAGGCTTCCAACAAAAAGATGATCGATGGGCTAAAGAAACGATTAGAACGAGCCAAAGGCGCATGGGCGAATGAACTACCGCATATTTTGTGGGCCTACCGTACCACCCCACGTCGAGCAACGGGGGAAACCCCATTCTCACTAACATATGGAATGGAAGCAGTCATCCCATTGAAAGCAGGCTTACCCACTATGAGGTCCACCCTTGTCGACCAAGGCCAGAATGATGCAGCATTGCTCGCTGAGTTTGACCTAGCTGACGAACGCCGAGAGCTTGCCTTGGTAAAACTAGCTAGCTATCAGTAACAACTCGCAAAACACTACAACAAGAAGGTCAATCCAAGGGCATTCCGAGTTGGGGGCTACGTCCTAAGAAAAGTCTTGGACAGCGCAGTAAAACCATCAGATGGCAAGTTAGGACCAAACTGGGAAGGACCATTCAAGATAACAAGAGATGATTTGCGAGGAGCCTATCACTTAGAAACGCTGGAAGGCAGAGAGATACCTCGAGCAAGGAATGCAGCCAATCTTAAGAAATTCTATTTCTAGATTCTTCTTTTGCATTGTACTTATGAGAATGGAAGCTCATTTCCTTATCATTAATAAAAGTTGTTTAGCATTTGCATTCTACGAAGTGTCAGTTAACTAGTATATGAACTTTATAACTCACACACCCTTTTCAAGTGACAGGCACATTAATCATTACGCTATAGCAGGGAAATCACCCTCCTCAGGTTTTCGTTATGAAACACGAAAAACCTCGTAGCATTGCCCCTGGCAATATATGAAGCCCTACAGGAGATCCTTAGGCAATATGGCTAGTTCAAAATTGGCTGCCAAACAATGTTTGGTTAATAAAATCCTGATCGGATGAAACATCCAACACTAGGTGTGTCCTCGCCAATTGCCACACTTAGGCATAAGGAAGTGTGACGACACGACCTAAAAGGTAAAGTGGGGGAAAAGGGTGTCTTATAAGCATATTGGACTGGAGGGACACTTACTCGACAACACAAACTTACAAATCTAGTCGGCCAAGAGAGGCCCAAGGTTACTAAGCAAAATCTAAGAAATGTGGAAAATATAAAACACTTGTTGAGTTGGCAAATTCCCCCAGAACATAAACTTTATATTACTTCATCACATTTACAACAAATACAACCCATGTTTAGTCGGCGAGCTCGTCCAAAACATCGATATTACCTTACTTCATTACAAAATATACAGAGTTACTACTGGCAAAATCTTAATGAGCGTGAGGCCTCTGAGCAAGATAATCAGCCACTTGGGTTCTTCGACCGTCGTCGGGATGGGGAACTAGCTCCTCCTCGACTTCATTCGCATTCGACTCCAATAGCTGCCGAGGGATGGCATCAATAGGGATCCACTGATCATCTCTCCGGAAGGGATTAGGCAGTAGAGTAGGAGAGATCTCATGACGGTACCAGAGCATTGAGTTCCTTGGGAGCTCCTTCAGGGCACTCAATCATCCCCTACTAAAGGCGAGCTCTTCAAACTCTGTTAGCCTCGTCGGAGCATTTAGCCAACCTTGGTCTTAATCGTCGGCCCATACTTGCCGAGGACCTCTCCTAAACAAATGCCTCAACCGAGTGACGTCCCTTTGAAGCCCAGCAGCAATCACATACGCTCGTTGGACATCACCTCGGAGATCTTCCATTTCCCTAGCTGAACTTCTTGCGTTTGTACCAGCTCGCGGAACAGTGGGAGTATGCTTAGTTGGTTCAGTTTCACATGGGGAATTAATGGATTCTTTTAGTATTAAAATCATGGACCTAAGGTTGTATATAGTGGTTAATCTCGATATTCTATGATATATATATATATATATATATATATATATATATATATATATATAATCATTCCACCCTGGTTGCTCCAGCGGTAAGGGACGAGTTTAGATTGTGTGGGTTAGGCACACGGTCTCGAGTTCGATTCCCCCAAAGGATACCAGACTTTAATTGGTGTGTGCGTTAGGGTGGCTCTGGCACTAGCACCCCCTCTGTTTAGCTTGCACGGGAGAGTCCATGGGGCTTCGTTCGTGTAGAGGTTTAGGGTTATCAAAATATATATATATTATTGAAGACAAAAATTGCCTTATAATTAATAAGAACTAAAGCAATGAATGTTTAATTTGGAAACACTATTTTTGGAGATCCGGATCAAGAACCCACTAATTTCGGTTTTTACTACCTTGGATCACGGGACTTGGGGGAATGTATTTGAATGAAATTTGTATTTTAATTAATGGGGTAATATTAATTTTCATAAAGTTCCTTCTTTAGTTTTTTTGCCCTTTTAGGGTTTTGGCTAGCAAGAAAACTCTTCCTATAAATAAGGACATCGATCAACCGTTGTATGCACTTGTAAATTTGAGATATTAGAGAGAGAAATCTCTAATTTGTGATTGCTCGTGCCATTTGTCGTGTTACGTCAAATAGAGTAGTGTTTATTCCTCACTTTGGCGAAAGGAGTTTTTAAGGAACTCTTTCTGAAAAATTCAGCGGGATTGGAGGGCTGTTCTACATTAATACCTTTTGTTATGTTTTTATTTCCATGTTCTTTAGGGTACTCATTGCCCCCAGTTATTGCACCTCCTCAAGCCTATATCAATAAAATTTCATTTTTTTATAATCAAAGTTTTTACCACATTAAAGTTGCTGTGTGAAAGTACGAAGGCCAAGTAGAATATTTGAAAAATATCAAATTAGACTACAATTAATAGTAGGTTTAGCTTTTGGATGTGTGACTGAAGTAAAAGGAGGTCAAAGTCAAAGTAATAGTTTGGTTGAGGGCCAAACCAACTAATATTTTAACTAGTGATTGAAAGTTTTGATGTATTCTATGCTAGGGCGATTAAAGAAGAAAAATATGCTGCTCGCAGAGCTATCTTACCCATGCTTCAAGCTGAAGAGGATGAAAGGTAACCATATTCTTTTGGGGGAAGTCCCCCACACCCACACCCACATACACACGGCCCGTGTGTGAACTATACAGTTTTTGCAAGAAACCATCTGGATTATTTTGAATGCAAGAAAGATACCCCATAGGCAATGCATTTTGTTGCAAAGCCCCTTAAAAATTTTGAATGACGGTTTTTTAATTGTGCTTAGAGGGATCTTTGCAAAACAATCACACAATTCAATTACTTGTACCTTTTTTTTGCATTGAAAATTGTGTAGAGGGTTTCTGGCAAAAGCTGAGTTTATTCACACAACTTCATATTTTTTTCTTCTGTTTACATTCTTTAGATTTGTGAAAGAATGGAAGAAGTATCTAGAAGAGGAGGCAAGAATAATGAAGGATGTGCCTGGCTGGAAAGTTGGTGAAAGTGTTTACCACTCAGGAAGATGGATGCCTCCCGCTACCGGTGAGCTCCGTCCTGATGTCTGGTAAGATGTCAGTTTGTGTTTGGGAACATGGACTTGACCAATGGTTTGGAATTAGAATTGAATCTAAATTAGTTAAAATTTGGAACTATGAAGTGAATTCCAATTTCTAGCCATGAATTTCCTTGCTCCCAAACATAGCCTCAGCGATGTTGTTTCAATCACTGTTTCTTTTGGTTCCTGTTTGACTGTCAAGAGCTGGTCTGCTTCTTCTGGATTCGAGCTTTGTTATTTTCCATGTACTTGTCATTCTTATGGAGAAATAAAAATGTACCTAAAAAAATCTTTTTACATAACTCAACCTTACTGTCCTATTATAAATTACAGCTGTTTTTTCATCTTTTGTGGAGAATCATCTTTCGTTTCTTGTTCCTGACGATTTCATAGTCTTCGCAGTACTTATCATAACTGGAGCATATATATATTTATGTATTTAGTCATCAGGTGGAACCAGCGGACGCAGGCGCGCTGATGGAAATATTTTTTCTAATAAATTTGTACATAATATGAATAATTTCATTTAAAAAAATAAGAGTTCAAAGAGCAATACTTCAAATTTCGGGTGGTTCTTAAGGCAATTTAATGCAATTACTGATTAGGAAATGTAAAATTGATGTTGATTATGTTGTGTTTAATTTAAAATTATGTTTGGTGAGAAGTAACTGGAACCATGTTTTTTATTGACCAAATCAAATGACGAGTGAATGTAATTAAGCGATCACTGAATTTGACTTGAAGAAATTGAGGATATATCCGTTTTTTGTAAAACTGGAAGACACTATTCACTTCACTGGTGAAAACTTCTAAGTTCGCTACTGATCAAATAATAAGCATTGAGTTTGAAATGTGTTAATTCTCAGAGCAAATATTTAGATTCGTTTTTTAGTTGCACAAGAAAAGGCTACTCATCATGGATGGTTACATGTCCCCCTTTCTTAATCTGATGAAACAACAATGCAATATTAGAAATAACGGGTACTTTCAATGTATATATAAATTCTGCTTGCATCACTATAAACATTTTGCCATGTAGAAATTTTGTACACACATGGGAGTACATGATGCGGACTAAAAAATGGATTTGCTCATTATTTTAGGGTTTTTCTGTTCAACCCAACATTCCTTTATATTACACCCCATTTATAATTTTTATATTTTTAAAAACATAGAAGTGCAAAAAGGTTCCAACTACCTGAAAGCACCATGACCCTCTATGCGCTGAGGTCACCACAGGAGACCTAAAGAACATAAAACCACAGATTCAGAAAATTTGTCAAATGAGATGAGACTGATTCACTCACATACACAATCACACACCCTCACGACAGGAAGAAACAACAGATTCATATATCAAACGGATTCAAACGACAAGTCTTACAAGAGTTTGTAAAAAAGAAAAAAAATGAGGATCTGCATTCACGTAGTCTACAAATTTGGTCGTCCACATTTTAACTAAGTTGATCACAACATCCCTACTCACAGTATGACCAAAGAATATTTGAGTTCTAAATTGGGCAGGGGCCGCGCGAACGCTGGCCCCCACTATCACAAATTATGACGTAGGCTGTGCCACTTGGACACACCTTAAGCGGGCACCCCTCCCAAGTGCAATGGAGGTCACCAGCTTAGGCCATGGGCCTTCTTGATCGCCCATACACCCCGTCCAGGTAAGTAAGTTTCTTCTTTTCCTCCCTTCTTCTTATAGGCCCTTCCTGTACCTCAACCACTTTCAGTAACCTCGATGTGGGACAACCCCCGCAACAAACTAGTACCGTACTAATCAACTATGATAGAGTATGGGCATAATCTTTAACAATCTCTTTTAACATTTATAATTGCAATTTTCTATTGTGAAGATGCACGCCAATGCCATCATTGGTTCTGTTCAGGTTGGATCTATTTGAGTTTCTCTTTGCTTCCATTCTTTAATTTTTATAACCTAAACCACACCAACCTTAATCACCGAGATCAACTTTTCAATTTTACTTTTTGCGTATTAAATCCCATGAAAGGCATCTCTTTTTACCACTCTACAACAACCTAAGGAGTACTTCTAATTAATATTTTATGGTCTTTTATTACATAACAATTTTTAAAAATTAATCCGTGGAAATTGTCTCTCTCCTGCCGTGTCAATTCAGGGTTTTGTGCAAAATATTAGTAAAATTAAATCGACATGTTTAACAACTCATGTCAAATAATCTTGTCTTAACCCGACTTGTTTATTAATCGTGTTGTGTTCGGATTGACACGTATAACCAACAAACAAAAATATAAGGCTAGGACCCCCCCCTTCTCCGTCAACCTATCATAGTCCTTGTTCGTCCTCCATAAATAAAAACTTTTTTTACGTCTAAATACTAGTGACCAATGAGTAAACTATTATGTATTTCTACGTGAAACATACAATGGTGGATCAAGATTTATATATTCGATATTTTCTTCGTCTAATATCATTTAAACAAGTTTATTTGTATCATTTTATAATTATTCATATTTGACACGAACACGACCCATTGATTATTTGTGTTGGGGGGTCATGTCATTTCTAGTTTCGTGCTAAAAAATTGTCAACCTTAATCCGTTAACTTCATGTCATGTTCGAGTAGTGTTATCTTGTCATGTCAAAATTATTTTTAGTATTGACTATTGGTGGAACTACAATGTATATAGTAAAAAAAAATTCGAACCTCCGATTTTATTAGGAATAATTATGGATACATCCAATCTTATTTCAATTATCAATGTTTTCATTATAATTATCACACATACTTCTACGTCTACTTTAAAAAATTTACACCCACTACTCTTAGGGTGTGTTTGATAAATAAGATGGAAAATAACTCCTAAGAGTCAATTTCCATGGAATTGAAAACTTGGAAATATTTTCCATGGAAAATTTTTTTTGGTGTTGTTTGATTGCAATTATTTTCCAGGTGGAAAATGTTCTATTTTACATCTTTTGTGCGTTTGATTTCTAATATTTTTCATGAAAAAAAAGTAGAAAATATATATAAAAAACAGAAAATTAATAAAAATCCCAAAAAAATAATAAAAATAGCAAAAAATTAATAAAATTTCCAGAATATTAATAAAAAATAACCAAAAAACTTAAAAAAAAACACAAAAAATGAATAAAAGACTAGGAAATAAATATTAACCCGACATTAAATATAAAAAAACGGAAAAAATGTATTCGGAGTATTAAGAAAAATAAAAAATGAATAAAAATCAAGTCCATCACGCCCCCCCCCCCCCCCCCCCCCCATCCCAACCCCCAACTGTTTCATCCCCCCGGTATTAAATATAAAAAACGAAAAAAATGTATTCGGAGTATTAAGAAAAAATAAAAAAATGAATAAAAACCAAGTCCACCACGCCCCCCCCCCCCCCCACCCCCACCCCAACCCCCAACTGTTTCATCCCTCCGTGTCGTCAGGTCTGTTCTTTTTTTTTTTAATTCTCTTGTGTTTTTTTAATTTTTTTCAAATATTTGCATTTTTATTAGTTTTCTAGGGTATTCATTCATTTCCATTTTTAAAATTTTTTGAGCGCTTTTTTATTTTTGTTGAATTAATAAATTTCCGACTTTTTAATAAAATTCTGGGCGTTCTTAAAATAAATTCAGGGGTTAATATTTATTTTCTATTTTTTATTCATTTTCTATATTTTTTCATTATTTTGTGTTTTTATTGATTTCTCTCTTTTTTTCTTGTTTTTTTATTTTCTAATGTTTTTTAAAATTAATTCTGGGACTAATATTTTTTTATGTATTTTTTTCATTTTATGTTATTTTTTTTCTTAATTAATAAGTTTCAGACTTTTTAATAAATTTTTGGGTGTTTTTTATTCACTTTCTGTATTTTTTTCATTATTTTGGGTTTTTATTCACTTTCTAGATTTTTTCATGATATTTAAATTTTTATTCACTTTCTGTATTTTTTTCATTATTTTTTGAGGTTTTATTCACTTTCTGGATTTTTTTTTTCATTATTTTTTGGGGTTTATTCACTTTCTGTATTTTTTTCATTATCTTATTCACTTTTCTGGACTTTTTTTTCCTTATTTTTTGGGTTTTATTTCAAATTTTGGATTTTTTAAATTATTTTTAGTGATTTATTCACTTTTTAGAATATTTTTCAATATTTTGGGTTTTTATTCACTTTCTAGAATTTTTTTCATTTTTTGGCACGTTTTTGAATGTTGGGGGGTTTATTCACTTTCTGAATTTTTTTCATTATTTTTGGGTTTTTATTCGCTTTCTAGAAAATTTTCATTATTTTTGGGTTTTTATTCACTTTCTGAAATTTTTCATTTTTTCGCTTTCTGTATTTTTTTCATTATTTTTGGGTTTTTATTCAGTTTCTGGATTTTTTTTCATTATATTAGGGGTTTTAATCACTTTCTGGATTTATTATTATTATTTTTGGATTTTATTCATTTTATGGATTTTTTTTCATTTTTTGGCATTTTATTCACTTTCTGTATTTTTTTTCATTGCTTTTGGTTATTTTATTCACTTTCTGGATTTATTTTATTATTTTTGGAATTTTATTCATTTTCTGGATTTATTTCAATTTTTTAGGTTTTTATTCACTTTCTGAATTTTTTTCATTTTTTGGGGAGGTTATTCACTTTTTGAGTTTTTTTCATTATTTTTGGGTTTTTATTCACATTCTGAATTTTTTTCATTATTTTTGGGCTTTTACTCGTTTTCTGAATTTTTTATCAATTTTTTGGGCGTGGCAATTCTTTTTCCTGGAAAATGAATAACAAGGTGGGAGGAGGTTTTTTAATTCCATCTTTTTGTGGAAAAAGTGGTTATGTGAGTTGTTTTAAGGAAATCAATTCCATGAAAAATTTTGTTTACCAAACATTCAAAAGATGGAAAATGACTCCATATATTGTATTGTCCATGAAAAATAAGTGTTATCAAACACACCCTTAGGGTTAGTATAATGTTTAAAACAAAACCAAAATCGAGGGTAATATTTATTTGAAGCAAAATGGGGACTGTACATAATATATATTATTCCATGTGTATACATACGCATTATGTACCACGAAAATATTATTGTAGAATTATTCGTTTGAATTAGATTAAATATTAGAATAGTGACAATGTATGATTTAGTGGCACATGTAAAAGTTAATACAAGGAATAAGTGCATATTGTTTGTCATTTGTCCTTTATATATATATATATATATATAGGGAGAGGATCACAAGTGAACCTAAAAATCAAACTTTCTAATGGGCCTTAACAAAAAACACCTAACAACCTATTAATTTTAATTCCTACAGTGTAATTGGTCCGCGCCAGTAGAAACGGACACGCGTGTGACCCGAGACTCCCTTATCCCACCCGTGGAATGGTATATAGCAATGGACACGGGGTCGACTGGCGAGTTGAGTCAGGTCAGAGTGGGTTTCGGGCATGGAAGGAGCTTAGGATTAAGATTCGACGAGTTTGGAATGGTATTCGTATTTATTTGAGAGTAATATTTATTTGAAACAGAATGGGGACGGTACAAATTATCCCATGTGTATACGTATGCATTATGTACCATGAAAATGTTGTTGTAGAATTATTAGTTTGACTTAGATTAAATATTAGAATAGTGATAATGTATGATTTAGTGGCACATGTAAAAGTCCTATAATACAAGGAATAAATGTATACCACCAAACCCTTAATATGTAACATGTTATCATTAAAACTATAAATTAATTTAAATTTTATGTTTTTATTGATAACCATGTAATTGCAAACAAATTTGTCCTTATGTAATAATGGCGTATTTAGACTTAACCTCTCATTGTTAAAAAAACTAGACATGACCCTCTAAAATTTGACGGCATCAATCTTTTGTAAAAAAAATATTTATAATAGGTAATTTGACTTTACCTTAAACTTTTATGGACTAACATACCCTTATCACTTTTCTCAACTCATCTTCTTCCCCAAAATTAAAATCCCTAGCCCAAATTTAGAAAATCCAAATTTCTTCGTTATCATTAACTAACTTTACTAAGTCTAAAAATAAATGTAAACCAAACAATATGATATGTGTCGTGTGTCTTGTGTATTCTGGCCAAGGCAACAGCCATGGTCGAATAACCCTCTCCCCGTTGTATTTCTTATTCCAATAGTGTGTATATATATATATATATATATATATATATATATATATATATATATATATATATATATATATATGGAAAGGATCACAAGTGGATCTAAAAATCGGACTTTCTAATGGACCTTAACAAAAAACGCCTAACAAACCATTAATTTTAATTCCTATAGTGTAATTGGTCCGTACCAGCAGAAACGGACATGCATGTGACCCGAGACCCCCTTACCACCCACCCGTGGAATGGTATATAGCAACAAACACGGGGTCGACTGGCGAGTTGAGTTAGGTCGAAGTGGGGTTTCGGGCATGGAATGAACTTAGGATTAAGATGTAATACCCCGTATTTTTATGACTTTCAAAATTTGGGAATTTATTAAATTTAAATTGAGATATTAATTTAATATTAATCCGAAAATTTACTTTAAATATTTACTAGCGTGACGAGAGTTTGTAATTATTGGAATTTTTTTTTTAATATTACTAAATGAGTAAAGTAATATATAAGATTGATTTTATAAAAGTTATCACGAGTGAATAAAATGGCAATTATGGAAATTTAAGTCGGGATGCGCCCGTGTCATGTCAGGACTAAATCATTATTATTAAAAGCGAATGAATTATAAGTCGCCCGTATGATCATTTCGAGTGCGCAAATGTGTCCGTAAGGGTTAATATAGTCAAAATAATGTACCCGGATATTAAGTTTGGGTCTCGGGGCATTTTTAGGCCTGATTGGCATCTCGGGAGGATATTACGGACATTTCGTATTTTTGGGCAATTAAACCCACGAATTTCCCAAGGTTATATCAGCCTTTAGGAGTTGTCCTCTAGGGTTAGCAAGAGCAAAATCAAAGAACGACCATTAGAGAAGAGGTGGGAAAGCTTCCCAAGCAATTCAAGGCCAAAAACTCAACCGTTTGCACCACCGCCACCACTGAGTCGTAGATTGCGAGACGAGGACACAACCGTACCACTTTCTTCCACAAATCAGAAACTCAATTCTCAGGTCTATCTTGCTTCTCTTTTAGTTAATGTCTCACCCTGTTAGATTAGGATGGTTGAACCTACGTTTCATGGAAGAATTTAATGATTTAGAGAACCCAATCAGATGTTATAGAGAAAATAAATAAATTCTGGAATCTAAATCATATGTAGAGGATTACCCACGAAAATGGAATTATTTAGAAGTGATAAATCTGGAAAAAGAATTAGAACAATGGAAGTTTAGTGAAAAACTAGGGTTCTTGATAATTAAGATAAATTGTCCCTTTTATACAATCCCGTTGATGAATTTGTACATGTTGCATGTAGGGAATCATGCATATATGTATAAATAAATAGTACTAATATTATTTCAGAGTTTGGGAATCGATAATGATGTTTTGGAGAAATTTGGAAGATGAAACCGTAGGTTTAAATTGCAGCTTCTGGGCAAGAACTCCTTGATCGATCGATCGACCGAAGAACATCGATCGATCGATGGTCGATCGATCGACCCCTTCGGGAAAACTGCATATTTTTCTTCCGTTGGTTTAATCCGATTAAAATGCGTAGTGACCCTTGATTATTATTGTGGGAGCATAATCAGATATAAATAGGACCAGTAAAGGCTAGGTAAACTCTGTTGACTAAGAATTTAATGTAAGATGAAATTAAGGGTTAACGGGGAGTTATTCACACATATGAAATTATGCGTACGTTTGATAAAAGGTCGAGACTTGTAAGGAAGTGAGACTAGAAGGTAAGTGAGAGTGCCTACTGAAAATATACTTAGGGAGTTAGAATACTTAGAGAGACGAGAAGTAGGTGTGGAGTAACTTATATATATGAGAATAAAAGTGACAAGTCCATTATGCAAGATAATCAAGTAAAAATGTGCTAAGAGCGGATAATAATAATTATGGGTTGTGGGCGCACCTAATTTAGAAATGTGAATATTTATATATATGACTGTGTGACTGTGCATATTATATATCTGTGTAAAAAGCATACCCGGGCTACTTGCTATCACAGGGGTTTTCGCGCTGGGACAGTCTTATCTCGATTGGACCTTTATGGGGGATATTGACTCGTACCCTAGAAGATAGTATCCTCGATACAGGCTATCTGAAAATGATAGTCAGATGTTCTAAGAGACGTGAGGTTATATGCTGACCTCTTAGGACCTGGAACTATGCTTCGCCTCCATTTGTTTGTGTATTGTGTTAATATAGTTCGAGAGTGATTCCGAACTAGTATCTCCCTTAGTTTGTGTGATACGGGGACTTGATAGCAGAGTATGCCAGCACCATAAGTTTTATGTGGGGTGCCGTTAGTATATCTATTATATGTGTGACTAATATATATACGTATATCTATATGGAAACTTTATACTGTGCGTATAAGTAGATAAGTAATGAATAAATGCTTCAATTTTATTATAAGCGTTCGGGAATTTTATAAGGGAAATGAGTTGTTCTTAATAACGTAGAAATCTCGAAGAGAATTATTTCCTAAAGTAAATATCATAACCTCACTTGTCACCTGATAAAACCTTATGGAATAAGTTAGAAAAACTGATGAGATTTATTAGTACGGTAGGTGTGCACACTAGAATAAGAGGTGAGAATTCTCAAGAGAGTGTCGCATACTAACATGGTTGTTGCATTAGCCGGTAAGCATTTTAAATACTTACTAAACTAATTTTAAACTGTTTTACACTCGGGCTCTGACCCGTTTCCTGTTATTTCTTCTCTCTTGTATATATATATATGTATATTATATAGGTGCCCAGCCACAGAGGCGCCATGCTTAGGTTCTTTGGATCGAACGCGCTACAGCTTATGTGGGAGTTGCAGGCCATTGCTTAGACGACCTCGTTGTTGATTCTACTCCTATTTTCAGTCCTGATTAGTTAGGGCATGTGTCGCCCGTTTCTCTATTCAGTTTGGATTTTTGTCAGAGATTTGCATTCCTTTATTTTCCCCTTAGTTGGTACTCTTTGGGAATTAATTACTGTCAGGATGGTTTTAATTATAGTTTAAACTGATTTGGTTTATATGGATGAATCTAATTCTTGTGTGTTATTACCCATCTTTAGTATGTCAGAGTTCTTAAATTATTGGTTATTTAAAAAGGTTTGCATATTTGGATTTAATAAAATGAAAATAAGGTTATAAAATTTTTTTGACACTTAGCTTAATTATTTAGGGTGTTTAAATTGGAAAATTTTAGTTTGCGACAATGATGCTAAGAATGAATCAACCGTTCACCTTGATTTTAATTTAATAAAGGACTGATCCCCCGGTATTTTATTAGACGCGGTGTCACATGTGGTATCAGAGCATCAGGTTCTAGTGTCCTTTAGGATCTGTACGGCTTATCTCGTTTCCAGTTTAGCATTTTTGATTTAGATCCCTAATATTAGGAATGTTGTATTCATCTTTATGCGTGGGGAATTCGTGCTTCTGTGATTTGTTTATGCAAATAATGAACTCATCCAGATTATTTAAATTTCCAGATGGATCGTCAAGAAGAATAAGCTAATGTCGTTGGGGGAGTCAATAAGCAAGGTCAGCTCACACCTCAGGTGTCCCCAAAGAGAGTATCAACCACTGAGTTAGCAGGTATTGTGGCACAGACAGTTACCACTGCGGTCTTACAGTATCAAGAACGTAGCACACAGCTTATAGGGGGAAAAAGATCTAGAGAGTACAGTCAATCTGTCATGACTAGAAACAACAGGTGCACGAAGACACTAAAATCACAACAACAAGCTCCTCAAGACTGTAAAAGCCACGAAGGTAACAAATTATGCAGGGAAAACCAAAAGCGTCAGGCCAACAAAGCCGGGGTGAGAGTGAAGTCATAAAGAGGTGTTTCAAATGTGGAATGGATGGTGATGAACGTCGAACTTGTCCAGATCAGACTGGAGAGGAACTCCAACCCAACCAACGAGAACTTTCATGACTCTGCTATAAGTGTGTACAAATGGGTCACAAGTGGAGGGACTGTCCTCAACCAGATGTCATTTTTCATCAAGATGCTCAACAAGGCCAAGGAAAAAGTTTAAAGGTAAATGCTTTAATTTTAATATAAGTGTTCGGGAACTTTATAAGGGAAATGAGTTGTTCTTAATAACGTAGAAATCTTGAAGAGAATGATTTCCTAAAGTAAATATCATAACATCGCTTGTCACCTGATAAAATCTTATGGAATAAGTTAGAGAAACTTATGAGATTTATTAGTACGGTAGGCGTGCACACTAGAATGAGAGGTGAGAATTCTCAAGAGAGTGTCGCATACTAACATGATTGTTGCATTATCCGGTAAGCATTTTAAATACTTGCTAAACTAATTTTAAATTGTTTTACACTCGGGCTCTGACCCGTTTCCTGTTATTTCTTCTCTCTTGTGTATATATATATATATATATATATATATATATATATATATATATATATTACAGGTGCCCAGCCACAGGGGCATCATGCGCAGGTTGTTTAGATCGGACGCGTTGCAGCTTATGTGAGAGTTGTCGGCCATTGTTTAGACGACCTCGTTATTGATTCTACTCCTGTTTTCAGTTCTGATTAGTTAGGGCATGTGTCTTCCGTTTCTCTATTCAGTTTGGATTTTTGTCAGAGATTTACGTTCCTTTATATTCCCATTAGTTGGTACTCTTTGGGAATTAATTACTGTCAGGATGGTTTTAATTATAGTTTAAACTGGTTTGGTTTATATGGATGAATCTAATTCTTGTGCGTTATTACCCATCTTTAGTATGTCAGAGTTCTTAAATTGTTGGTTATTTAAAAAGGTTTGCATATTTGGATTTAATAAAATGGAAATAAGGTTATAAAATTGTTTCGACACTTAGCTTAATTATTTAGGGTGTTTAAATTGGAAAATTTTATTTTGCAACAGTGATGCTAAGAATAAACCAACTGTTCACCTTGATTTTAATATAATAAAGGGCTGATCACCCGGTATTTAAGATACCCCAGCAACAGGGGCAGAAACGACACGAATATGTGTACGACGTCCAACATACTGAAATCCAACAGCCATCCTCAGCCATTGATGGTATGTTCCTTCCTTCTAGTACTATGGGACACATTTTATTCAATACTGGGGAGTCATACTGTTTCATAGATACTCATTTTGCACGGACCTTAGGATTTTTTGACACTACTGAGAGTACGGTGTCATGCGTAGACTCATCATTGGGAAAAGGGTCATTAATTTTCTTTATACGCCGGGGTGTAGGTATATAGTTTGGTAGTTTGGTTTTACCTACAGTCATACTAGTTTAGTTATACGTGAGCACGACGTCATTATTGGCATGGATGGCTCGCTATGTATAGAGCTATGATAAATTGATTCGGTAGGAGTATTACCTTTGCCATTGCGGGGCAGGAGATGTTTTGGAGGCGATGCCTTGCCGAGAAGGGGGATCTTTCACCTACTTATATTACATAAAGGAGGATACCTCTAAGGAGATTGTGATTCTCCTAGATTCGATTCCAGTCGTTCGTGAATTTTCAAATGTATTTCAGGGGATAAGTGGGTTATGTGTTGAGGTATTTTGTGGAGAGTAAAATCGCAGGAGTTAAAATTTTTCGAAGTGAGAATAAGGGACAGGGGCATGGAACTTACAAGGGAAATGGTTAATATAATTTTCAATTTGGTTCAGAGAGATGCGTTATGTTCGGAAGACGATTAAGTAGCCAAGGCGATTGGCAAAGTAGAAGTATGAGTTTTATCCTCGGAGGATGAAGCGTGTTTCATGTGACACGAGTGAGTCATTTTATTTTTTGTATTGCTAGATACGCATGTGAGAAGAATTTAGCGCGTATATCTATAGCGTTATTATTATGTATATGTTTCCCGGGTAAAGTGGGATTATCTTTAATGTTCTCCGCGGAGGACAAATGAGTGCATTGTTAGTGATTTATATTCTTTATTGAGAGTTCTAATATTAGTTATGTGATATGTGAGTACGATATTATACTAATTATGGTTTATAAAAATGGTTAAAACAATAGTGGGCAGAAATTTCAAGGCTATCGGAGTGGGTGTCATAGGGCAGCATATTTTGTTCTGGCATGGCCTCACCTGCGAGAAGTCCAGACTCGTACTTATATTATCTATTTTAGAGATTTCAGAGGGAATAGTGGCCTTGAGATATTCTATCCCGTTGTGTGTAGGGACTTTGTTGTTATGATTCAGTATGTACTAGGTCTACTGTTGAGCGAAAAGATTTAACTAATTATTATGTTTAGCGCTCAGGATTTGGTGTTAGGAAGAGAGCATTGATATATCTATCCTTTAGAGATGTGAGAGATAAGAGTTGTACCCATATGTTTGGGGATAAGATTTCAAGGACCCCGATTGTATGTATTCGAGGTTAATGTAATATGATTACCACCAATAATGAACGATTGTAAAATTGGCGGAATGTTCTTTGTTAAGTGTAATTATGGGAGGAGATGTAAATTTTTTGTCAAGAAATGGAATTAAGGGGTACATGCTATGGACAGAGGGCCTAACGGATTTTGATAACCGATAATGCTAGGTAGTAATGTATCGGGGGGTTCCTTGTTTGGATTTCGCTTTGCGAGACATCCCACGCATGAAACTTAGCGTAACGTTGGAAGTGGGAAGATGTTTGGTCATTAGTCTATGAGTTTGGTATCTCGGTCGTAGTAGGAACAGGTAATTATATCTGTAAGTTGGAAGTTGAATTACGATTAAAGAAGAGTCGGTGGTGTGGCAAGGAGACATTGGAAGTTTTATCTTATCATCACGAGTTAAGGGGTGGACCGATGATAAGGAGGATTTAAAATTTCGATTTCTAGGGTGATTGAGAATACCCAAGTGTGGTAATCACGTTGTGAGCATGAGGAAAATAAGGAATTGGGTGTTATGCGTGAAGCGTATGTGATGCTTACGCTAGTATACACGGTTTATAGGGTGTGTGGGCATCTTGGTTAGCTGAGGTCAAAATCATCCAAGTTGAAGGGACGTGGAAATAGACGTGTGGAATAAATGTTTGAGGGATTGACATAACAAAATGGAAGTGGTAGAAGTGATTGGGCGCCGTGTGAAAGACGATAAATCCATATATTTGTGTTCAAAGTAGCACACCGAATCTGTTTGGAAGGTTGTGGGAAGCCATTTAAAAAGGGGTATTCTTTGAGAAGGGTAGAATTCAATTATTATGGAGAACACTCGGAGCGGAGTTATAATTTGTCAAATGTTGAGAGCGACTGATGCGTAGAAAGAGTGAAGATGTTAGTATGGTATAACAGGTCTGGAAGTGCACATCGCGGAGAAAAGTGCATGGGTCAGAACTTTCAGTATACGCAAAGGAAATAAGGGGAGTATTAAGTGTCACTTAATGTGAGACATTAAAAGTAGAAGTCGGTGTCGAGCGGGACATAGTGGGTAGTCTCCGCGAGCACTACTTATAAACAGAAATCGCTTGGAACAAGAGGGCCAACCAGAGAATTTTGTGGCTACCGACGATTTCGATAAGGGAAGAGGCCAGTGGAGTTGGTTAAGTTTCCTTGATGGGTTGCTGACCTCAAGGCAAGATCAAGGGTTCATTCGAACACGTGGAACAAGTCGCCCAAGAAGGAAGTGATTGATATTCCTTTGGGGTGATTTACCATATTAACTAGTGTGCCCCAGTCTTCCTTTGAAAGGAAGAATCGCGTCTATACATGATCGCTCTCCTTAGGGTGAGGCTTTCAAATCCCACCCTCAATATAGAATTTCAGTAAGCAGCGGGGATAACACTTCGTGTTGAGCGGGTTGTATCACCCATAATCCGGGGAGTAGGCGAGCGGTAATTAACCATTGGTGGAGCCTTGTGAAAGTAATTTTGGATTCATTGTGATCGTTTCATTTTCACAACGGTTATAGCTAGCAAGTGGAGTATAATACGATAATTGGGGAAGGATATTACGTAATGGTAGGGTTCCGTGGGAGCACTCTTACCTTTTTATTGTGAACAAAGTGCTTATTGAGGTTTTGGTGTGGAAAACCTTAATTTTTCTCACTCTGAATGTTAAGAGATGGGCGAATAATCAGAATTTGGGGTTGGTCAAGTTAAAGTCTGATGACTATGGTGGAATTACCACGACTGTTTTAGGCGAACAAGAGTGGTTATATGTTCGTATGGTTTCTCTCAAAATGGGAGTTTTGTGTTTAGATAAATTCGCGTAATTGTCATGTAGTGAGGTGCGGCCTCCCAATGATAGTGAAATAATAGGAATTAATAATGTATAGGCGTGTCTTATGCGAACGTTATCGGATAGGAGCTTTATGTGAAGTGTCTTTAATGAGAGTGTTAAGCAAGTTTGATGTGAAGCGGGGGCTGTAATGATTGAGCGCCTTACTATGTAGATAGTTTGCGTACTGTTAGGCCTTATTTTCTGAATTTCGGGATGAAATTCCCTTATTAGGGGGGAAGTATGCAATACCCTGTATTTTTATGACTTTCAAAATTTGGGGACTTATTATATTTAAATTGAGATATTAATTTAATAATAATCTAAAAATTTACTTTAAATATTTACTAGCATGACGAGAGTTAGTAATTATTGGGATTTTTTTTAATATTACTAAATGAGTAAAGTAATATATAAGATTAATTTTATAAAAATGGTCACGAGTGAATAAAATGGCAATTATGAAAATTTAAGTCGGGACGTCCATGTCGTGTCAGGACTAAATTATTATTATTAAAAGTGAATGAATTATAAGTCGCCCGTATGATGATTTCGAGTGCGCCAATGTGTCTGTAAGGGTCGATATAGTCAAAATAATGTACCCGGGGATTTAGTTTGGGATCGGGGTGTTTTTAAGCCTAATTGGCATCCCGGGAGGGTATTACGGACTTTTCGTATTTTTGGGCAATTAAACCCACGAATTTCCCAAGGTTATATCAGCCTTTAGGAGTTGTCCTCTAGGGTTAGCAAGAGCAAAATCAAATAACGGCCATTAGAGAAGAGGTGGGAAAGCTTCCCAAGCAATTCAAGGCCGAAAACTCAACCGTTTGCACCACCGCCACCACTGAGTCGTAGATCGCGAGACGAGGACGCAACCGTACCACTTTCTTCCACAAATCAGAAACTCAATTCTCAGGTCTATCTTGCTTCTCTTTTAGTTAATGTCTCACCCTGTTAGATTAGGATGGTTGAACCTACGTTTCATGGAAGAATTTAATGATTTAGAGAACCCAATCACATGTTATAGAGAAAATAAATAAATTCTGGAATCTAAATCATATGTTGAGGATTACCCACAAAATTGAAATAATTTAGAAGTGATAAATCTGGAAAAAGAATTAGAACGATGGAAGTTTAGTGAAAAACTAGGGCTCTTGATAATTAAGACAAATTGGCCCTTTAATACAATCCCGTTGATGAATTTGTACATATTGCACGTAGGGAATCATGCATATATGTATAAATAACTAGTAGTAATGTTATTTCGGAGTTTGGAAATCGATAATAATGTTTTGGAGAAATTTGGAAGATAAAACCCGTAGGTTTAAATTGCAGTTTCTAGGCAAGAACTGCTTGATCGATCGATCGACTCAAGAACATCGATCGATCGATGGTCGATCGATCGACTCCTCCGGGAAAACTGCATATTTTTCTTCCGTTGGTTTAATCCGATTAAAATGCGTAGTAACCCTTGATTATTATTATGGGAGCATAATCGGATATAAATAGGACCAGTAGGGGCTAGGTAAACTCCGATAAGTAAGAATTTAATGTAAGATGAAATTAAGGGTTAACGGGGAGTTATTCACACATATGAAATTATGCGTACGTTTGATAAAAGGTCGAGACTTGTAAGGAAGTGAGACTAGAAGGTAAGTGAGAGTGCCTACTGAAAATATACTTAGGGAGTTAGAATACTTCAAGAGACGAGAAGTAGGTGTGGAGTAACTTATATATATGAGAATAAAAGTGACAAATTCATTATGCGAGATAATCAAGTAAAAATGTGCTAAGAGCGGATAATTATAATTATGGGTTGTGGGCGCACCTAATTTAGAAATGTGAATATTTATATATATGAATGTGTGACTGTGAATATTATATATCTGTGGTAAAATCATACCCGGTCTACTTGCTATCACGGGGGTTTTCATGCCGGGACACTCTTATCTCGATTGGACCTTTATGGGGGATATTGATAGGGGTGGCAATTTTTGGCACGACACGATAACCCGACATGAAGTTAGCGGGTTAGGGTTGACGATTTCTTGACACGAACCCGAATATGACACGACCCGCTAACACGAATAATAAATGGGTTGGGTTAGTGTCAAACACGTATAACTCGAAAATGACACGAATAAACCCGTTTAACTTGTGTTTTATGGAGAATATATTAGATAATTTATATATCTTGATAGGCATTCTATAAAATTCATGGAGAATCGGACGATAAATTATTTATGTGTTGCAAGAAGTTGAAATTAATTAAATTTAAGTTATTGTAGGCCTATGAGTGGTATGATTGGTTAAGAGAGAAGAAAAAAATTATTTTATATTTTACTTAATGGGTTATGCGGGTCAACCCGAACACGACACGATAATAAGTAGGCCGGGTTAGTGTTTGCTTATCTGACATGATTAGTTAAATGGGTTGGGTTAGGGTTGACTAATACTTAACACGAACCCGATATGACACGACCCGAACACGACACGATGCACACGAATTGCCACCCCTAGATATTGACTTGTACCCTAGAAGATAGTATCCTCGATTCAGGATATCTGAAAATGATAGTCAAATGTTCTAAGAGACGTGAGGGTATGTGCTGACCTCTTAGAACCTGGAACTATGCTTCGCCTCCATTTGTTTGTGTATTGTGTTAATACAGTACGAGAGTGATTCCGGACTAGTATTTCCCTTAGTTTGTGTGATACGGGGACTTGATAGCAGAGTATGCCAGCACCATAAGTTTTATGTGGGGTGCCGTTAGTATATCTATTATATGTGTGACTAATATATATACGTATATCTATATGGGAACTTTCTACTGTGCGTATAAGTAGATAAGTAATGAATAAATGCTTCAATTTTATTATAAGCCTTCGGGAACTTTATAAGGGAAATAAGTTGTTCTTAATAACGTAGAAATCTCAAAGAGAATGATTTCCTAAAGTAAATATCATAACCTCGCTTTTCACCTGATAAAACCTTATGGAATAAGTTAGAGAAACTTATGAGATTTATTAGTATGGTAGGCGTGCACACTAGAATGAGAGGTGAGAATTCTCAAGAGAGTGTCGCATACTAACATGGTTGTTGCATTAGCCCGTAAGCATTTTAAATACTTGCTAAACTAATTTTAAACTGTTTTACACTTGGGCTCTGACCCGTTTCCTATTATTTCTTCTCTCTTGTATATGTATATGTATATTATACAGGTACCCAGCCACATGGACATCATGCTTAGGTTCTTTGGATCGGACGCGCTGCAGCTTATGTGGGAGTTGCAGGCCATTGCTTCTACAACCTCGTTGTTGATTCTACTCCTATTTTCAGTCCTGATTAGTTAGGGCATGTGTCCCCCGTTTCTCTATTCAGTTTGAATTTTTTTCAGAGATTTACGTTCCTTTATATTCCCATTAGTTGGTACTCTTTGGGAATCAGTTACTATCAGGATGGTTTTAATTATAGTTTAAACTGGTTTGGTTTATATGGATGAATCTAATTCTTGTGTGTTATTACCCATCTTTAGTATGTCAGGGTTCTTATATTGTTGATTATTTAAAAAGGTTTGCATATTTGGATTTAATAAAATGGAAATAAGGTTATAAAATTGTTTTAACACTTAGCTTAATTATTTAGGGTGTTTAAATTGGAAAATTTTATTGTGCGACAGTGATGCTAAGAATGAACCAACCGTTCACCTTGATTTTAATTTAATAAAGGGTTGATCACCCGGTATTTAATTAGGCGGTGTGTCACATAAGATTCGATGGTTTTGGAATGGTATGCGTATTTATTTGAAACAAAATGGGGAGTGTACAAATTATCACCTGTGTATACGTATGCATTATGTACCATGAAAATGTTGTTATAGAATTATTAGTTTGACTTAGATTAAATATTAGAATAGTGACAATGTATGATTTAGTGGCACATGTAAAAGTCTTATAATATAAGGAATAAGTGAATATTATTTGTCATTTGTCCCTTCTATTAATACTATTTATCATGTTTTTCGGGTGTATACCACCAAAACCTTAATATGTAACATGTTATCATTAAAACTATAAATTAATTTATAGTTTATGTTTTTATTGATAACCATATAATTGAAAACAAATTTATCATTATTGAAAGGGCTTTTTTTATTTGACCCCCTATAATAATGGCTTATATAGACTTAATCTCCCATTGTTAAAGAAAGGTAAACATAACCTTTTAAAATCTTACGGCATCAATTTTCCATGAAAAAACACTTTTAATAGGTAATTTGACTTTACCCCTAAACTTTTATGGACTAAAAGGCCCTTATCACTTTCCCCAACTCATCTTTTTCCCCAAAATTAAAAACCCTAGCCCTAATTTAAAAAATCAAAATTTCTTCTTTATTATTAACTAACTCTACCAAGTCTAAATACAAATATAAACAAAACAATATGATACGTATCGTGTGTGTCTTGTGTATACTGGCCAAGGCAACAACCATGGTCGAATACCCCTCTACCCATTATATATATATATATATATATATAATAGAGAGAGAGAGAGAGAGAGAGAGAGAGAGAGAGAGAGAGAGAGAGAGAGAGAGAGAGAGACAGTCTATAGTACATCATGCTATATACATCACTCGTGCATCACACCTAATTCTAGGCCCTAAAAAAAATTCAAATTTTTTATTTTTCCCTTGAGATTAACCTTCCAATCAACCCATATGTAAAAAATTAGGTCAAAATAAATTTTGTAGCTAATTTTAAAAAATCCACAAAAAATAGCTAAAAATACCTTATTTATAATGGTCTGTGCCAACAGTTTTTTGTGGATTTTTTAAAAATAGCTACAAAATGTATTTTGACCTATTTTTTGCACATGGGTTAAGTGGAAGGTTAATTTCAAGGGAAAAATATATAATTTGAAAAAAAATGTTTTCGAGGGCCTAGAATTAGGTGTGATGTACGGTGTGATGTATAGTGCATGATGTAGGTGAACCTTCCTCTCTCTCTCTCTCTCTCTCTATATATATATATATATATATATATATATATATATATATATAAGTTACAAAACTTATGTATGTCATAAGATGAAAGTATGATGTCATGACATGAATTTTTTTTGCACTACCCCTTTTACCCCTCAAATATATGATTTCCCCCCTTTTATTACTCACTAATTAATTCTCTCTCTCTTCCACTTTAATTCAAATATAAGGGCTAATTTGGTAATCACGCACCAAAATGCAAACCTTCTCACCACACACTCCCATATACACACTAAAATTCATTTCAGTCCCACAACACAAACCCTCACCCTCTCTCTCGGCCATAACCCATACCGTCTTTTCTCCCCTCTCCACCCCACCCCCTAAATTATGTTTTCTCCCCACTGCCAACCTCAGTTAGGGTTTTTTTTTTCTCTCTCTCCTTACATGGTGCAATTTTTGTGCGGGTTTTGTAATTTTCTTAATGCTTGATTTATTAGGGTTACCTAGGGTTTATTAGGGTCTTATTTGTGTGTTTTGTTCTAACCACCCAAGTATACTCTAATTTTTTCAGATCTATGTATGTATTTAATTTTTTGCTATATTGTTATATTGTTCATTATTTTTATTTTGAGGACATCTAACTAATAATTATTGTTTTGGATTGCAGATAAACACAATACTTTAATGGATTGGTTACATTGATATCTTAATTTTGGATTGCGTTTAATTTTGTTCAGTGAAAGTTCATGTATGAAATAGACATGGGTTTCTGGATTTCTTCAGTATATGAGTTCTATTGGATTGATGTTGCTTATGTGATAACTACTTCAACATGTATGAGAGGATATGATTCTATTTTGTGTTTATTTTGGTTTTAATGTACTAATTTGTATTTTGGGTTCAAAGAATCTTAGGTGGTGTTGCTACTCATTTGATACTCATCTGTTATTTATTTTTTGATGTTGTTTAAGTTACACTTGGGTTTTTGAATTTTGTAATAGCATTAATATTCAATTTGGATTTTTTAGGTTGGAGTATAGTGTAAGAGAAATATTATAGTTGAGAATTGTTGTACGATTTCTAGGATTTGTCAAAAAGGGGTTCACATTTTTATTTGTTTAAACCATGTTGTGTTTTGTTGTATTTAATCTTGGTTGAACCCATGGTCTGAAATAAGCTTTCAATATTGTCGATGATTGAGACAAATTGTCTTTATCGGAGAGAAAGATCGTTGAAAATAGTATTTAGGTATTTTTTTTAAGTATATAAAGATATTGTTTTGCTATTCTATCTTTTATTTGTTAGTTTCTGCAGATATAATCATTAATCTTTTTATTTATTTGACTTTTCATCTTCAAATTACTGTATTGTTTTGGATATAGGGCGTTACTACTTCATATATTTTTTGATCTTTCTGTTTTGGCTTGCAAAAAGAATCACAACTAGAGGATGTGGATTCCTTATGTCGTCTGTGTGAATGTCATGTATGCAAATGGGGTACCATTTCTCTATGTCATCAATGCTTTCATGTATGCATATCTTAGGTGAAAATTATTTTACATGCCATTGTAGTTAATTGAATTCTTGTTGGAGATCATCAATGACTCTTTAAAAATTATAGTCAATCTCTTCCCTATCATTGATGTCATTGTTGATTTCTTACCATCTTTGTTCAGGTACACATAGTAGCAAATGTGTTACTGTGACGTGTTACTGTGACAACCCGGTATCCGAAATAAAGGGTGTCCACCCCAATACTCCAAAAATACAGGAATCATTGATGGAATCATTCTCAGCATCGTGACAACATAAAGAGTATACGAGATATCCACTCAATAAATCAGACAACGGGTTGTCAAAATTTTTTGTTTTATAATTTAAGGAAAGCATTTTAAACAACCCATACATGAAAAAGAAAGTGGAAACCCCCAAAACAATATACATTAATAACAAGTGTATAATAAAAGAACTGACTAAGATATCAGTCAATAGAATTTCATACAACGTACAATAAGCTCAATCGATTACATATTACATTCATTACACATTTACAAAGGTTGGGCCACACGCCCGAATAAAAACCAGAACATAACTAGAAAACAACAAAAGGAGGCGTCTACACAAAATATCCCGTGAAATCCGTAAAAGGTCACAGCTCCTCAAAAGACATTGGAATGGGGAAGTCATTACGGGCGACCTTGCGGTGGCACACCTGAGCAATTATAATATATATATATACATACACAACAAGAAAGGAGAACGGGTAGGGGCCCGATTTTATGTGATCACCAGATAAATGATAGGTATGACAATACTGAATGATTAAGCATGGATGATAAAGATGACATAACAGCATGATAACATCATAAAATGAGCTAATACAGTTGAATGATTAATCATAAACCTTTTTCATCTTTCACCATTTCATATTATCTTTCTATTCCTTATCGGGAATACTATTATTTTCATATGCTCTTTGTGGCACTTATCTCAATTGTATGCTCTTTGTGGCATATATTATGCTCTTTATGGCATTGCTTTATGCTCTTTATGGCATTTATACCCATCAAGTCCAACTTGATGATTAGAATAGTTATAAGTATATATATATATATATATATATATATATATATATATATATATATAACGATTCTAAGACCGCTCGTCCGGGTTTCCCCACTGTGCGCGCCCCTAAATAACCATCATCTTCCAGGGCCTACCATAAGACAACCCGGGATCCTATTGAAAACGTCGGGAAGGGGCCATATTCCTGCGGGATAGTCAAGACCACACCCGGAATCTCCTACCCATCGCAGAAAAAAATATAAAATAAGCGCTCATATGGCCTAGGACTATATCCACCCTGCATTCATTAGCCAGGGGGCTTCACCTCATGCACGAACTTCCCTTAAGATGGTATTTCGAGAGGTGTGTTTAACCATTTCATTAATTTCCATTTCATGATTTAGTAAATTATCATTTACTTTGTCCATTTTACATTTTATCAAATGCATTATGGTTATCCGGGACTCTACGTGCTTAACATCATTATAATAACCTCTAAGAACATTCAAACTCCCAAGTTATTTCCCAAGTCTCTTTTTGGGCTTTATGATAAACCATCATACATCACTTTAGCTTCTAAGTCTCCAAACACAACTTGATACTCTCTTAGACTCTTACTAATTAAAAAATTAGAGTAATGCCTAAACATCACTTCACACACCCTCAAACTAAGTCCCATATATACCAATTGTAATCTAGGGTACTAAACTAATCCACCTAGAACTCTAGGACCCTAAATTTACTTCATACAAGAAGGTTCCTAGACCTAAATCCTAAAGAAAAGTGAGTTAAAATTGAATTTAAAAATTAACTCAAAACAACAAGAAAACGAATCGATTCGCCCTAAAAGCGAATCGATTCGGACAAAGGAAACTGACTTTCTGTAAACTACCGAATCGGTTCGTCTTGGACGAATCGATTCGGTCCAAGTAGGCCTGGAAACTGGACCTAGGCGAATCGATTCGCCCCTAGGGCCGAATCGATTCGGTCTTGCGAAAATGCCAAGAATGGCTATGGAGTCTTGGACTCCAATTTCTACCCCAACTTAAAACCTTTCAAACCAAACTCATTTATTTCACCCAATACACCATAAATACTACCAACTACTACTACAACCATCAATAATCATCCAAATCATTCTTTAATGATTCAAGACCCACAAATACACAAAAACCCTAAACTAGCTGAACCATAATCACTACACCATTATCACTACAAATCATTTATCTTAAAACACATATAGCAAGTAAAAAATTGCCTTAATCTAACAAATGCAAATTCTCTTTATGTAGAAGCAAGAATCCTTCTTGAATCTTCAATCTCTTCTCTTTTCTCTACTCTTTCTCTTCCTCTCTCTAGTTCTCTAGGTTTAGGAATACAATTAAGTGAATAGTGACTTAATGAAGACATAAATCGTGCCTTTAGTCAACAATCCCAACTTAAGTGATCAATATCGCGATAAAATAACACGCAACTGCATATTTAAGGTATAATCAGTCAAAATGCCCAAAACCTCAAAATACAATATTGTACATATTTTGACTATCTCGCACGTTCCGAAATCAACTACGGCCTCCAAATTATCATTTGGACATTTTATAATTCATTTTAAGTCTCAGTTCTATTTTAAATTAAAATATCATTTTAAATTCTTATGACACAATAAGCTCATCATGAGGATATTTACATACTCATACAGTAAATATACAACAAATTAGTAAACATTAACTTTTCTCCATTAAATTAATACTTACTTTATATGTCAACATTTTGTATATATTTACTTTACATAACAAGTAAATATAAATTAGGCTCTCATAAGCGAGGGTTATTACATACTCCCCCCTCATAAGGGAATTTCGTCCCCAAAATTCAAGCATACCTTATAAGAAGAGATGCGCATACTTCTCCCGCATGTTATCCTCACGTTCCCACGTCGACTCTTTGGCATTATGATGACTCCATTGGACTCTCACCAAGGGTACCACACGAGATCTCAACTTACGCTCCCCATGCTCTAGAATAGCAATCGGTTGTTCTTCATAAGATATGTCGGGTTGCAAATCAATATCTTCAAAAGGAATATGCCAAAGGGCACCTTCACATCTCTTATACTTCTTTAGAGAGGAGATATGGAATACACCATGAATTTGTTGCAAAGGTTACGGTAAGGCAAGTTAATACGCCACTGGACCGACTTTTGCTATAACTGGAAAAGGTTCAACAAAACGCGGCGCAAGCTTTCCTTTCTTCCTGAAACGCTTAATGCCCTTCATTGGTGACACTTGCACCAAGACTTGGTCTCCAATTTCCAACTCCATGTGACTTCTACCCGCATTAACATAGCTCTTTTGACGATCTTGGGCTATCCGAATGCGATTCCGAATGAGTTCGATCTTTGAGGAAGTATCTTGGATCATTTCAGGTCCAAAGAATTTGTTATCACCCACTTCCAACCAACAAGCGGGCGACCTGCATGGACGGCCATAAAGAGCCTCATAGGGCGCCATTCCAATTGTAAATTGGTATGAGTTATTGTAAGCAAACTCAACCAATGGAAGGTATTGTTCCCAACCACCCTTGAAATCAATCATGCACATTTGGAGCATGTCCTCCAACATTTGGTTTGCTCTTTCAGTCTGGCCATTTGTTTGAGGATGATAAGAAGTACTTAACCTCAATTCGATCCCCATGGCCTCCTGGAAACTTTGCCAAAAGTGAGAGACAAAGATCTTATCCCGATCGGAAACAATATTTAAAGGTACCCCATGAAGTCTAACGACCTCCTCAATAAACAATTGGGCATAGCGAGCAGTATCAAAATCCGTACTCACGGGCAAAAAGTGTGCCAACTTAGTCAAGCGGTCGAGAATCACCCAAATCAAATCATAATCCCTCTATGATCTTGGTAAGCCCGTAATAAAGTCCATCGATATGCTTTCCCATTTCCATACCGGGATCTCCAACGGTTGCAGCAAACTTGTCGGTCGTTGATGATCGATCTTGACTAACTGACAAGTAGTGCATTGGGATACAAACTCTGAAATATCCCGCTTCATACCGGGCCACCAATATTGCCGACGCATGTCTTAACACATCTTATCCCCACCAGGATGTACCGTAAATTTTGACCCGTGAGATTCCGCCATCACCGCCCGTCTCAAGTCCCCTTTATCAGGAACAATAAGTCTTTTATGGAAGCATAATCCACCCTCGAAACTTATTGAGTAGGACTCCGCTCCCTCAGATAGAAACCGATGTAAAACGTCCTGGCAGCCCTTATCCCTACCTTGGGCTTCTACAACCCTTGCTACAATGGTAGGAGTGACGATCATCACCGACATAAATGCTCTCCTCATTTCATCCTCCTGGCTGAGCTCTTTCCACTTAGCCTTCCAAACATCAGTTAACTCTCCCTCGGGCTTCCTACTCAAGGCATACGCTAAAACGTTTGCCTTGCTCGGATGATAATGAATATCAAATTGATAATCTTTCACGAAATCCAACCATCGACGCTGATGCATATTCAAATCCTTTTGTGAAAATAAATATTGCAGCGATTTATGGTCTATGAAAAGACTGAATTTCTCCCCTAAAAGATAATGTCTCCAAATCTTCAAAGCGAAGACAACCGCGACAAGCTCTAGTTCATGCACCGGATAGTTTCTTTCATTAGGCTTTAACTTGCGAGAAGCATAAGCAATAGCCAACATCTCTTGTTGAAGCACACCTCCTAATCCTTGAAAAGACGCATCGGTGAAGACTAGATATTCCAATTTCGATTTTGGCAATGCAAGGATTGGAGCCGAAGTTAACCTATCTTTGAGCTCGTCAAAAGCAGCTTGCTAAAAGTTATTCCAAACAAAATCTCACCCCTTTTCGGGTCAAATTTATCAAAGGGCTTGCGATTTTAGAAAAACCCTTGATAAACCGACGGTAATTACTCGCCAAACCCAGAAAGCTACGAATCTCGGTATGTGTCGTGGGCTGACCCCAGTCCCTCACTGCAATCACCTTACTAGGATCCACTGATATACCCTGAGATGACACAATATGGCCCAAAAACTGAACTTCCTTCAACCAAAAGCCACACTTCTCGAATTTTGCATATAATTGATGATCCTTTAATCTTTGCAGGACCAACCGTAAGTGGGTAGCATGGTCAGATTCTGTTTGAGAATAGACTAAGATGTCATCGATGAACACAATAACAAATTGGTCAAGGAAATCCTGAAACACCCTATTCATGAGATCCATAAATACAGCGGGGGATTTGGTTAGTCCAAAGGGCATAACCAAGAATTCATAGGATCCATATCTGGTCAGAAATGCAGTCTTGGATACATCCTGCTCCAGTATTCTCAATTGATGGTACCCCGTCCTCAAATCGATCTTAGAGAAGTACGACGCTCCCCTAAGTTGGTCAAATAAATCATCAATACGAGGCAAAGGGTATTTATTCCGGATGGTGACTTTGTTCAACTCTCTATAGTCCACACATAACCGGAGGGAACCATCTCTTTTCTTTACAAACAATACAGGAGCACCCCATGGAGACGTACTGCACCTAATGAATCCCTGCTCTAACCACTGCTGGATTTGATCCCTTAACTCCCTCATTTCCACAGGAGCCATGCGGTATGGATCCCTCGCAATCGGTCGAGTGCCCGACGCTAAATCAATCACAAACTCAATCTCCCGGCTCGGAGGTAATCCCGGTATCTCCCGAAAAGTATCCTCAAAATCTCTAACAACTGGGATAGAATCCAGGGGAACAACTACATCCCTAGAAGTATCCTCCACAATGCAATATAAATAGGTACTCGTACCCCCTTCCAAACTAGGCATAACTACCAAGAACATTTCTTGTCCCGGAATTGTGAAGATTATACTCTTCCCATAACAATTCACTATAACGTGATATTTTACTAACCAGTCCATGCCCAAAATTACGTCATACCCGACCATGTCAAGGACGAGTAAGTTCACTTCAAAACACAAATTACCAAGATTAATCCCTATATTATTACAAACAAAGAAAATCAATGAGCCATCACCCATGGAGGATTCAACGCTAGTGAAAGTGCTCTCAGCAGATTTTATTAACTCTGTGGTCTGAGCAAAACTCCTAGAAATGAAAGAGTGTGTCGCACCCGTATCAAATAATACTCGACCCATATTTCCCTGGATGAGAAACTTACCCTTAATTTCCGGCGTTGCTGGAGGGGCTTGAGGAAGCATAGCCTCCTGAATGTGATAAACCCGTCCATACTGCAGTTGCCCCTGCTGTGGAGGAACAACCGGATTAGGTGCCTGGGGCGAAAACTGTACATACGGCTGCTGTGGAGCCCTAGGAAGATGCCCTCCAACCAACTGAGCACACGACCTCTTATAATGTCCCAAATCTCCGCATTGAAAACATTTGTTCACGACATTCTCCTGGTTCCGCCCTTGATTGTTTCGGAACTGCCCCGAGCCTCTACTAACATTCCCACCTCTACCTGCGTGCTGTTGTGGTTGTCCACCTTGACCCGGCCTACTATTGTTACCACCCGTATTAAATCCACCAAAGTGTTGGCATTTGGACAAATCCCCTTGCTGGGGATCCCTCTCTCTTTGCTTACTCCCCAAAGATTGGGTTGAAGGAGATGATCCTCCCCCAATCCCATAACCTCCAAATTTCCCCCCTTGTCCCATTGCGATAGCCTTCTTGCTATGTTGCACAAACAATCTATGCACTTGGCAATGAAGTAGCGCCGCATTCAACACATCCCCAAAGGTTTGTAAAGCCGAATTTCCCAACAAATGTTGCTTTATCCGCCAATGTAAGCCTCCCACAAACTTAGAGATTCTCTTCTCTTCTGGAGTCACCTCATCCGGCATAAAACTTTCCAAATGGGTGAACTCCTCTTCGTACTCTGCTACGGATCTTTCTCCCTGAACAACATCCTGAAGCTTCCTTTGCATCTCCCTTTGAACTGCGGGAGGGAAATACTTTTGGTCAAAAAAGGCCCAAAAATCAGTGATTGACATCGTATCCCTCTGCCCTGGTGTAGTCATCGACTCCCACCAATGTAATGCCGATCCGACAAGCTTGAAAGTAATAAGGGTTTGCTTTTTCTCCTCGCTGCATTCTACCATCCGAAGATGGCGTTGCATGTCTTTCTTCCACTGATTTGCTTTTATAACATCTGAGCCACCATCAAATTCCGGGGGATGGCCCTTAAGGAAAAACTCCCTAACTATTTGCCACGGAGAAGGTCCCGTAGGAGCTTGTGCCCCTTGCGCCCGTGGTTGAGCTGGTGGCGCTTGCTGAGTCACTGTGGTCATGGCAGCATTAACCGCTTGAGCCACAATATTTGCTACATCAGCAGCACTAAAAGTTCCTTGTGGCAACGGTGGGGGACCAACGTCCTCTTCTACAGCTCTATTTCGTCGAGCGGGAAGACCTCTCTTAGGCGGAATCGGAGATGGAGAAACAATAGACTTAGGATACTAATTAAAATAATCTATCTTGCAGAAGAACGCAAACATAAGTAACAATGCAGTCCTAACATTAGGCTCCATATTAAAGAACGCTACGGTAGAACGTGACAAGTCTACATAGATCATAAAGACTCTAGAACCTGATGCTCTAATACCATCTGTGACAACCCGATATCTGAAATAAGGGGTGGCCAGCCCGATACTCCAAAAATACAGGAATCATTGATGGAATCATTCTCAGCATCGTGACAACATAAAGAGTATACGAGATATCCACTCAATAAATCAGACAACGGGTTGTCAAAAATTTTTGTTTTATAATTTAAGGAAAGCATTTTAAACAACCCATACATGAAACAGAAAGTGGAAAACCCAAAAACAATATACATTAATAACAAGTGTACAATAAAAGAACTGACTAAGATATCAGTCAATAGAAGTTTATACAACGTACAATAAGCTCAATCGATTACATATTACATTCATTACACATTTACAAAGGTTGGGCCACACGCTCGAATAAAAACCAGAACATAACTAGAAAACAACAAAAGGAGGCGTCTACACAAAATATCCCGTGAAATCCGCAAAAGGTCACAGCTCCTCAAAAGACATTGGAATGGGGAAGTCATTACGGCGACCTTGCGGTGGCACACCTGAGCAATTATAATATATATATATATATATATATATATATACATACACAACAAGAGAGGAGAACGGGTCGGGGCCCGATTTTATGTGATCACCAGATAAATGATAGGTATGACAATAGTGAATGATTAAGCATGGATGATAAAGATGACATAACAGCATGATAACATCATAAAATGAGCTAATACAACTGAATGATTATAAAGTGAAATCCAATTCTATAAGAGAATAAGAATAATCATAAACCTTTTTCATCTTTCACCATTTCATCTTATCTTTTTGTTCCTTATCGGGAATACTATTATTTTCGTGTGCAAGAGTGGCACTTATCTCAATTGTATGCTCTTTGTGGCATATATTATGCTCTTTATGGCATTGATTTATGCTCTATATGGCATTTATACCCATCAAGTCCAACTTGATGATTAGAATAGTTATAAGTATATATATATATATATAACGATTCTAAGACCTCCCGTCCGGGTTTCCCCACTGTGCGCGCCCCTAAATAACCATTATCTTCCGGGGCCTACCATAAGACAACCTGGGATCCTATCGAAAACGTCAGGAAGCGGCCATATGCCCACAGGACAGTCAAGACCACACCCGGAATCTCCTACCCATCACAGAAAAAAAATATAAAACAAGCGCTCATATGGCCTAGGACTATATCCACCCTACATTCATTAGCCAGGGGGCTTCACCTCACGCACGAACTTCCCTTAAGATGGTATTTAGAGAGGTGTGTTTAACCATTTATTAATTTCCATTTCATGATTTAGTAAATTATCATTTACTTTGTCCATTTTACATTTTATCAAATGCATTATGGTTATCCGTAACTCTACTGTAATACCCCGTATTTTTATGCTATATTAATTTGGGGATTTATTAAATTTAATGCGAGTGAATTATTTAATAAAAAATCCGGAAATTAATTATGTTATAATTATTAACATGACGAGAGTTAGTAATTATGGGAAATTTGTTGAATATTACTAATGAGCAAAGTAATATATGATATTGATTATATTGAATGTCACGAGTGAATAAAATGACAATTTTGGAAATTTGAATCGGGCGCGTCGGGACTAAATTTTGTTAAATAAAAAGTGTATTTTATAAGTTGTTCGTATGGTCATTTTGAGTGCGCCAACTCGTCCGGAAGGGTCGAGATAGTCAGAAAAGTGTACCCGGGGGTGTAGTTTGGGTCTCGGGGCGTTTTTAGGCCTAATTGGTACCCCGGGAGGACATTTTAGTCATTTTGCATTCTTGGGTAATTAAACCCACGAATTTCAGCAACCTATAACAGCCATCTAGGTTAGTCATTTAGGGTTAGAATATTCAGAAAACCCTAGTACGACCATTGGAGAAGAGAGGGAAAGCTCTCAAGGCAATTCAAGGCCAAAAAGTCACCGGTTTGCACCGCCGCCACCACCAACGCGTAGATCGCGAGAAGGGGAACGCAACCACACCAAAATCAGCCGCAATCTAGACTTCTGAAAATCCCAGGCAAGTGTTTAACTTGCAATTTTCGTTGGTGCAATCTCCATATTAGTTTAGGAATGATTAGGGATGAATTATGTAGAAGAAAACCCAATTTGTGTTAGGAAAATGCATGTAGTATTGATTTATATGAAAATTCTGGAATCCTTGCCATGTAGAGGAATATAACCCACGAAATTTTGATGATATATTAGAAGGGAATTCTGGTAAAAACAGATTAAAACCATGATTAAGAAAATCTCTAGGGTTCTTGATGATTAGATGAGATTTTGGGATAATTATCCATGTTTAATGTTAGATATACACATGCTTTACGTTGTAAACATCTGGTATATTGATATAATGATAGTAGTAGGATTTTTGGGACGTTTAGAATGGAAAAACATGGTTTTGGATGAAGAAAATTGGATGAAACCCGTAACTGCAATTATGCAGATTTTCGCAGACCTGCTTGATCTATCGATCGAGCCTAGAGCTTCGATCGATCGAAGGTTCGATCGATCGAGCCCCAAACCTCGATCGATCGACCTCTCCTGGCAGACTCTTATTTCCCTTGTAAATGATTTTAAAAATCGAATTGTTGTGATATAATTCTTGGGCATTCTTAGTATAATGATTTGGGAGACATAGAGGACCAGTAGGGCGTATGAATAAATGTTGGGATTATTAATATTCGACGAGAATGGTATTTTGGGATATTTACTTTAGGGTTAGTAAATTGATATATCAAAGGGTGAGGGCGCGTAAGAGAGTTACGTTGAAACGTAATAATGACACCTACTGAATTTTCTACTTGGAAGAATAAAGTCCACGAGTGTCACGAAATAAGTGAGAAAACCCTTCGAGGTAAGGTTAGAGATGAAACCTTTTACGTTATACTAATAATGAGAAATTAAGGATAAATGTTGTAATTTTGGGTGACGAGAGAACCTACATTAATATGCGGTATTTAATTATGCGGGGTGTCACAGGTGGTATCAGAGCATCAGGTTCTAGTGTCCTTTAGGATCTGTGCGGCTTATTATGCTTTCAGCGTTGCTTTCTTTGATATAGAGCCCTAATACTAGGAATGTTGTGTTTATCTCTATACTTTGGAAATTCTTACTTCTGCTATTTGTTTATTTGAATGATGAACTCATCCAAATTTACTAAAATTTTCAGACGGATCGTCAAGAAGAACTAACTAAGACGGTTAAGGGAGTCATCGAGCAAGATCGACTAACTCGGCGGTTGACATTCTCCCTGGGGATACTTGAGGTGTGAGTCGATCTTGCTCGATGACTCCCTTAACCGTCTTAGTTAGTTCTTCTTGACGATCCGTCTGAAAATTTTAGTAAATTTGGATGAGTTCATCATTCAAATAAACAAATAGCAGAAGTAAGAATTTCCAAAGTATAGAGATAAACACAACATTCCTAGTATTAGGGCTCTATATCAAAGAAAGCAACGCTGAAAGCATAATAAGCCGCACAGATCCTAAAGGACACTAGAACCTGATGCTCTGATACCACCTGTGACACCCCGCATAATTAAATACCGGGCGATCACTTCTTTATTAAATTCGCCCTAAAAGGGAATCGATTCGGACAAGGGAAACTGACTTTCTGTAAACTACCGAATCGGTTCGGCTTGGACGAAACAATTCGGTCCAAGCAGGCCTGAAAACTGGACCTAGGCGAATCGATTCGCCCCTAGGGCCGAATCGATTCGGTCCTGCGAAAATGCCATGAATGGCTATGGAGTCTTGGATTCCAATTTCTACCCCAACTTAAAACCTTTCAAACCAAACTCATTTATTTCACCCAATACACCATAAATACTGCCAACTACTACTATAACCATCAATAATCATCCAAATCATTCTTTAATGATTCAAGACCCACAAATACACAAAAACCCTTAACTAGTTGAACCATAATCACTACACCATTATCACTACAAATCATTTATCTTAAAATACATATAGCAAGTAGAAAACTTGCCTCAATCTAGCAAATGCAGATTCTCTTTATGTAGAAGCAAGAATCCTTCTTCAATCTTCAATCTTTTCTATTTTCTCTACTCTTTCTCTTCCACTCTCTAGTTCTCTAGGTTTAGGAATAAAATCAAGTGAATAGTGACTTAATCAAGACATAAATCGTGCCTTTAGTCAACAATCCCAACTTAAGTGATCAATACCGCGATAAAATAACACGCAACTGCATATTTAAGGTATAATCAGTCAAAATGCCCAAAACCTCAAAATACAATATGGTACATATTTTGACTATCTCGCACGTTCCGGAATCAACTAAGGTCTCCAAATTATCATTTGGACATTTTATAATTCATTTTAAGTCTCGGTTCCATTTTAAATCAAAATATCATTTTAAATTCTTATGACACAAAAAGCTCATCATGAGGATATTTACATACTCATACAGTAAATATACAACAAATTAGTAAATATTAACTTTTCTCCATTAAATTAATACCTACTCTATATCTCAACATTTTGTATATATTTACTTTACATAACAAGTAAATATAAATTAGGCTCTCATAAGCGAGGGTTATTACAGTTACAAGCCCGAATTGGGACATATACTATTGGAATTAAGGTCAATACATATGGATCTTAATTTCAATACACTTATAGATGTTTTAATCGACATCATAACACCAAGATTTGGAACTGATCCTATAGGAGAGACCATTTTCAAAAAGAGGAATCAATACAGGTTGAATATTTTGGCGTCCCTTTAATTCCAACTCTGGCCATTGGTAATTTAGCAATATTCTTATTCATAACCCTGTTATCCAAAAAGCAGTTGTCAGTTTGTCTATTAATTTTTGCGGATTTGTTAATTTTCAGAGCGTCACATTTATGGTATAAATATCAATATTCATACTTTAAGTAAATATGTATCTAGAAAAAACCTCACTAAATACCGGTTGAGAGTATTTCCTGCACTTATATTCTGTTCTTTGGCAGCAATTCAAAGACACTAGAAGTGGTGGATTTAGATTGGCGAGAATCCTCATATTCAGCTCTATAATAGTGGTTCAACAACTTTAACTCTTTTGAAGAACAATGTATGAATTTAGGTATTCTTTTTCCTACCTGGTCAATTTTCATTCAAAGTCATGTTGTGGTTTTGTGATTACATGTGTTGTAAACTAATTCCTTCTCTTTACCAATAAGGTATAACTATTGTTGTTGATTTTAAATCATATTAAACTCAGAGTTTTGTGTTCTTAAATCGTGTTGTCAGTAATCGCAATGAAAGTATAATTTGATGACGGTGTTACTGAATTAGTTGATAATGGTGGTGGATAAGCTTGGTTATTGAGAGTCGTGGATCATTAATTGAATGGTTCTTCAAAGAATGTATAGTTTTTGCATTAATGGTTGTTCAATTATAAAAGATTTCTACCTTTTTTAACAGTTCTTGAACAAAATTATTCATGTAATTCACTGCTATTATCTATCAAATTTCAATGTTTTGGAAAATATGGACGGTGATATTTGCCGCCATGCTTGCTACAAACTGCCTTTGATGTGTTTTTTCTCTGTAGGTATTTCCCAAATTGAGATGGTTGAAAATATTAGTGAATGTGGTACGTCGTTTCAGAGTAAGCCAGAAATTAAAAACTCACCATAGGTGGAAACTCTTTCAATACCATCCCATAAAGAAGTAAATATGGTGTTACATTTCAACCTAGACCAGACAATGATGGCATTTTCTTTACATGGGAGGATTTATGGGTAAATTTTTCGGACGAAAAAAGCAGTAGCTGATCAATCCTCCAAGGCCTTACTAGTTATGCCCCGACCCGACAAGCTGATGGATATATTGGGTCTTTCTGGCTGTGGCAAGTCTACACTTCTCGATGCCTTGGCAGGTAGGTCTTAATATCTATAACATTTATTTACTAAGATGATTCTAGTCATCATATATTTATAATTATAACTCCTATTATCATGTATTTAATACTTGACATCCATTATTTGTGATAAATAATCTCCAGAAGCGCTAAGGCTATTATACATAAAACAAACGTTGTCAGTATGGATGCCCCTTTCATTGCATCATTCTCATCTAGAGGACCACAATCAATCTCTCTCAACATACTCAAGGTAATAACATCGCCCCTCTAATACGTGTGAGTGCATGCGCACGCACACATGTTACTAAAATAAGTTTCAATGTTCTGCCAGATGTTACTGCACCAGGATTAGGAATACTTGTTGTAAAACGTGTTAATGCATTGTGTGATATCTATTTCAAATTATTCGCAAGTTTCCAAGTAAACCTTATTTAATTGGATTCTATCAAAGTAATTCAGCCCCTAAACATGCATCTAAATGTGTGCGTGTGTCAACCCATAAATAAATAAAGTATGTGACACAAATATTCAGGAAAAAATCCCCAAAGGGCAAAACCTTTTATTTTCACTATAATTTGTAAAGAACGGTTACACGGATTACAATGAAAATAAGAGCGATATACGAAATACTCTCAGGCGTCGGTTTCGATGTCTCGACTAAAATCTCCCGCAGGAACTCCAGGTGGTCAGCAATGAAGAAGAGAAATGTCTTCTCCACAAGTTATGAAATTTATAAGGACTCCCTCCACAATAGCACGCAGCTGTCGGTTGTAGAGTTCTCCCCACAAAGAATAAACCAAAGCAAAATATGTTCTTGGGTTCCCCAAAACAACTCACACAAAAGTAATTGGGATTTTTGTGAATTGTAAATAAAAACAAATATTTGAACCCTTAAAATTGTTGGAGAAAAACTTTCTACCAAAGGTATCCAATTAATTATGGGCAGATACACAAAAGTTTCAAAAGATAAAACTCTTCAAAGCTGGAAACTATTGTCCACGCCTAAAGCAAAGGACTGACATCCTTTTTATAGAATAATTAAGTCGGTCAAAGGATAAGCAAGAAAGCGGCGTGTCAACCATAAAGACATCTTGCTCGAACTACAATCCCATCTCGCTCGAACGAGATCACGTGTCGTTCAAACGACTACGCGCGACATCCACATGTCGTTCGAACGAGATGGCGATCTCGCTTGAATGACCATGGCATCGAAACCGAGGTACGTTTGCTGCCTTAGAAATTTTTCAAAACTTTTTCAAAAATTAATGTTTTCTAAAACAGTAATAAAACCTTTTCAAAAACACATTTTTCTAAAACATCAATAAAACCCTTTTTATAAAAAACATTTATAAAAACATTTTTATATAAAATCTTTTTAAAACTCCTTTTAAAAATATCCTAACACTCTTAATATGAAATGTATATGAAACTTTAAAACATTATCTTACCAAAGTTCATATTGTTGGGCTTGAATGTTGAAGACAACTGGTAATTCGGATTCGTCTTTTGTAGATGCAATCTTCTCAATTCTTCGATGACTTGTAGCGGTATACGACATAATTAATTGTGATGGAGTTATTAAAAATATATCCTTACAAATCTCCCCCTATGTCTATGTTGGTACATACATAAAAACATCTGAATTATCAAATACTACAATACCTATACAAATCTAGCCTCCCATGAATCCCAAAACTGAAAAGGTAAAATTTGCAAGTTCTCAATTTTTGTTCAACATCAAAACTCTCAAAGCTTTTCTCATCAGGGTGTGCAACATCATGATCTTCAATTTTTGTACCCACACACATGAGATGAAGCAAAAACCTTCGTGGCACATCGAGTTTGAAATGATATAAGAATAAAGCATTAATAAAACAAATCTCCCCCATACTGCAAAAACTCCCAAATAACATGATAATTCTTTCTCCCCTTTTTTATGATGTCCCCAAATAGACAGATAAGAAGAAAAAAATCAAAACATGGAGTGTCATGATAAAAATGCATAGCAAACCAGAATCAAACTACGCACATGCAAAGGAGTATCTCAAAAAATTTCACAAACTATTTTTGATTTTTCAATTTTTTTCAAAGCAAAAATAAGATACCAAAAATCACACCATGGATTTAAACCAAAATAACCAAGTCATGAAAATGGAATGTATAGGTGTGAAACATATTCGATAGGAAAATCAACTCAATCAATCATATGTGCACGATGCATATGTGTACTCAAACCCACTTAAAATCTCCAACCAAACACCCTCATATATATTTTCTTTTAGAGGTGTTAAACTAAACCCTCAAACTTTGGAGAATTGGCGCAAAAACCTAAATGGCCCATATTTGGCATGAATTTCTTTTTATTGCCTTAAATTTTTTTTTCCGGGCTCTTTTAAACCTCTTTGGACCCCGGATAATAAAATACCTAAATTTTTTAAGTTCAATTTAAACGGCGGCTTAATCGCAAAAAAAATTATCTTTCGTAACCCTTCACCATTTTCAAACAAAGCACACAAACTCACAAACGGCTCTTACATGCACAACTTTCTTATTAAGTTTTATCGTTCTTGGTTCCTTTTAAGGACATGATTGAAGTGAAAACACCCAACCAACATGTGATAAGACAAGCACAATAATCAAACAAATCCGTGCATGTTTGCAATAAAGGAAACATGAGTCAAACATGTAGAAAGTAACACTTAATTACATCTTAATGACTCTACACATTATAAAGCACAAAGATGACATGATATATTGTCTCAAAACACTATCAAATAGTCATATGGATAAATGGAATGAAATTATGACTCGGTCATCCTGAGTGTTTATCCATAAATGGTGCAAACAAAATACAATAATCTTTTTGGATTTTCAAAAATTTTATCAAAATAAAATCTTTTTGTATTTTTCAAAATTTTTCAAAAGCAAAAATTTATACAAAAAGTACAGGTCACAACGCTAGTAAAAATATATCAAAAAGCATAACTAGCGTATGACAAACATGCAAACACAATCATCTATATGATATGGCAAGAGAAGAATCATGTGCAAACAAATGAGAATCAACTTGTCTAAAATTTAGTGCCTTAAAAAGTGATTTTCTAACCCAAATAGATGTGAAACATCGTGTGGGGGCTTTGGGAACCACGGGAATACTAGACATAAACTTCCTAGGATATTTTCCAAGATCAAAACAAAAACGCCTAAGGTGACCTTTCCTACCACAATATGAACATGTGTAAATGGGTGGACTGACACCTATGGGTTGACCTTTTCTAACATCCTTGGAATTAGTTGACCCTCTAAAACAAATAGTAGTTTTTGCTTTAGCATTAGAAGCACGAGAACACGATGAGCTGTTACCATCACTATCAAACCTACTTAAAACATTTAAATCATTTTTCAACTTCAAAATATTTGATTCAAGCAAAGAATTAGACTCTTCCAAATATAGGAATTTCTTTTTCAAATTTTCAATTAAACTTAACAGTTTATCACGCTCCCCCTCAATTAAAACAAACTTATCCCTAAGACTCTTTTCACGCGTCGTAAAATCATTGATTAATTTTTTATCCTCGACGGCACAAACAGGAACCCTAGAGTTTTTTAAATCCTTTAATTCCTTCTCTAAAACAAGGACTGTCTCATCACTCTTCTTTTTGGCAATTTTCAAAGAATCAAAATCAATACACAAATTACCAAAATGCTCACGACAAATATCACTTTGAGTTTAAAACACTTGCAAATATTCAATCTTACTTTTAAAGAGAGAATTTCCTTTTTCAAAAACTTTGATTCTTTTGCAAAGTTTCAAATTCAAACATATTAATTTTTCAGCACGGTCGTGAACTTTTTCAAAATAGGCTCCTCATTAAATGGGCGTTCCATTGAAAATTTGCGATTTTTTACAAAACATATTTTTTTTTAAAACTCAATATCACACAATTTTACGAAAAATAGGAATACGCAATAAATTAGCGCAACTTGCTCTGATACCAATTTGTAAAACGTGTTAATGCGGTGTGTGATATCGATTTAAAATTATTCACAAGTTTCCAAGTAAACCTTATTTAATTAGAGTCTATCAAAATAATTCATCCCCTAAACATGCATCTAAATGTGTGCATGTGTAAGCCCATAAATAAATAAAGCATGTGACACAAATATTCAGGAAAAAATCCCCGAAGGGCAAAACCTTTTATTTTCACTATAATTTGTAAAGAACGGTTACACGGATTATAATGAAAATAAGAGTTATATACGAAACATCTTCAGGCGTCGGTTTTGATGTCTCGACTGAAATCTCCCGCAAGAACTCCAGGTGGTCAGCAATGAAGAAGAGAAACGGCTTCTCGACAAGTTGTGAACTTTATGTGACAACCCGCCTACTAAAATAATAGGTGGCCAGCCCAATACTCCAATAATCACAGGAATCGTAGATGGTCCATTCTTAGCATCACTGTCGATTAAAATAATAGTATGAGATAACCACCAATCATTTTAGAAAACGGACTGTCAAATTTAAAATTTTTGAAAAGAAAAGAAAAACTCTTAGACAATCCCATTTGTAAAAACGGTGGATATCAAAAGTCAATGGATAACGAATAACAATATAATAAATATCGCCGAATAAGCTGTCGGCGAACAGACCAATACAAATAGTACATCGAGTATTACAATTCAATATTTACAATATAATGAATGAGTGCAATACCTTGGGCAAAACACGCCCGAATAAAAATACTGAACATAACTAGAGTACAGTAGAAAGAAGCGTCTACTACAAGTAACCTACAACATCCGCAATATGCTGTAGCCCCATAACAACTGGAATGGAAATGTAAATACGGGTGTCCATGCGGTAGAGAACCTGTAACGGCAAGGAATATGCAGAAATAAAGAAATATAGATACGGGTCAGGGCCCGGTTTGATATGATTACCATGTGACTAAAATGCATGAAAGTTAAGTGCGTAATTCTCTCGCAGATAACAGTAATATTTCTCACCTCTCAATCTAGCAACAACCTAGCGCAATATTGTGAGATGTTCTAGTTAACCCTAAGTACTAAGGGCTAACTTCTTCCCATTCTCAACACTATGCCCTATTCGTGCGTGGGGTGTCTCGCAAAGAGAAATCCAAACAAGAAACCCCCCCGATACACTACTACTTAGGCAAGGTTGATCGTCGAGATCCATTCGATCCTTAGCACGAAATAATCAATAAATGTATATGTGTGTGTGCATATGTGTGGGAGGTCACATCTACAGCTACACCAAGAGAATATAAAATAAAACCCATCCATCATCTAATGGTACAATTCCTAATTTCTTTCCTTAGGAATATACATAATTGGTACAACATTTTATCAAATGTTTACCAAGTTAATCTTATTTACAAATTTTATTTCCTTTCTTCCCTCCAGGAAGAGTATATAATTTAAAGCAAGTTTTTATTATCATAAAAAGTGTTTTATCCTTTTTCATAAAAACCCCACTTCCCTTCTTCCATCCAGGAAGTGTAATCAAAAGTCATTTTTATTATCATAAAAATACCTTTGTGTACTATATGCTTCCACATCCCTTCTTCCATCCGGGAGTGTTACCGAAGCCAAATCATATCCCATTTCCCTTCTTCCATCCAGGAAATGTAATTAAAGCCAATCCATTATCATGAATTGCTTTAATAAATCTAAGACCGTCCCTACGGGTTTCCCCACTAGACGCGCCCCTAAATGGCTATCATCTTCCAGGGCCTATCTATACAAGACAACCTGGGAACCTACCAACATCGGGAAGCGGCCATATTGCCTGCGGGAAAGTCAGGACCACACCCAGAATCCCCTAACCAGCGCAGTAATACAAATGCCCATATGGCCTAGGGACTATATCCACCCTGCATTCATTAGCCAGGGGGCTTCACCACACGTACGCAACTTCCCTTATGATAGCGATTTAGGGAGGTGTGTAACCATAAGTTAACACTTATGAAAATCATTACTTTTTCCATTTTGAAAACTTCCAATTTTACTTTTCCAAAAATCATTCATTTAGCCATTTGGCACCAAGTTTTAGAATGTGCAATTCATTCTTATTAAATCATATTTTATTAATGACCTAAGACCCAAAGTGCCACTAACCTCAAAATATCCTCGAAGAGTTCATATAATTTCATAAACCCTCCAAGTGAGTCTCAATGAAGGAGTGTCTCCCAAAAGCTCAAAATTGATATTTTAACTTCCAATTATCTTTAGGTTAACCTCCTATATTACTCGGACATTAACCTATACAAACTAGCCCTCGAGTAAACCCAAATATCACATCTTAACCTAGGACATTAGTCTACCCAAACAACCCTTTAGGAACTCTTATTACTTCCCAAAGGAAGGGTCCTAAATCTCGGACCTAAAAGAAAAAGGGATAAAAATCAAACTAGGAAAAATCTCACAAAAACAGGGGACCCGAATCGATTCGCCCCTCGGGCCGAATCGATTCGCCCCTCGCGAATCGATTCTCCTTAAAGGCCGAATCGATTCGGTGAGCAAACCTGACTTCCTTTAATTGCTGAATCGATTCGGTCCCAACCCGAACCGATTCGGTTTGCCCAGACCTGTAGGATGACCCTTATCTGAATCGATTCGCCCCTAGGGCTGAATCGATTCAGTCCTGAAATCTTGCCCAGTTTGGGCTAAGGGTTATATGAACCCTAAATTCCAAAAAAACCCAAAAATTTGATTTCTCCCAACATCAACAACAACAATTAAACCTAAATCATTCCTACACCATTTATAACTAATATATATTCCTCAAATCCAATTTAAAACTAAGATTTAAGGGTTTAATCATCAAAATCAACAAATGCCCATTTATGGGTTAAATCTCTAAAACCTAACCATACATGCAATTTATCACATTAAATCACATCTAGCAAGTAAGAAACTTGCCTCGAGGTTCGTAGTCTCGGATCACCTCTGGTAGCGACGGAATCCGGCCCAAAATCTTCATTTTCTCTCTTTCTCCCATTTTCTCCCAACTCTCTTCTCTCTCTCTCTCTCCTTTGGCTTCTCTCACACAAATGAAGAAAAAGAAAGGGGGTGGGGAACTTATACGGGTCTCAAAAACATAAATCCCCACCTTTAATTGTTAATACACCACTAAAATGACTCGTAACCACTTAATTGAGCCATAACCCCTTAAAAATGCCCGAATCTCAAAAATTACAACTGGGCACTTATTTCGACTATCTCGACTATTCTAAAAACAACCGCACCCTGTATTTTGGCATTCGGGAAAGTGTGAACTATTTTTACGTTCCAATTTCATTTTATTTCATTAATTATACCCAATTTCATATATAGGTCATAACCGTCGTTTTACATATAACGACGCAATAGTACACAATATAACGCTATTTTCCTTCTCATAATGGTAATTAGGCAAAATGTAGTAAATATTATCCCTAAGTCTCGCGGGAAATAATATATACTCCAATATCCCCTATTTTATAAAATTAGCCCATCAGGCAAAATAGTATAAAATAGTCGCTCGAAAACCTGGGTTGTTACACTTTATAAGGACTCCCTCCACAATAGCACGCAGCTGTCGGTTGTAGAGTTCTCCCCACAAAGAATAAACCAAAGCAAAATATGTTCTTGGGTTCCCCAAAACAACTCACACAAAAGTAATTGGGATTTTTGTGAATTGTAAATAAAAACAAATATTTGAACCCTTAAAATTGTTGGAGAAAAACTTTCTACCAAAGGTATCCAATTAATTCTGGGCAGAGACACAAAAGTTTCAAAAGACAAAACTCTTCAAAGATGGAAACTATTCTCCACGCCTAAAGCAAAGGGCTGACATCCTTTTAATAGAATAATTAAGTCGGTCAGAGGATAAGCAAGAAAGCAGCGTATCAGCCATAAAGACACCTCACTTGAACGATAATCCCATCTCGCTCGAACGAGATCACGTGTCGTTCAAACGACTACGCGCGACATCCACATATCGTTCGAACGAGATGGTGATCTCGGTTGAACGACCTTGGCGTAGAAATTGAGGTATGTTTGCTGCCTTACTGCCTTAGAAATTTTTCAAAACTTTTTCAAAAATCAATGTTTTCTAAAATAGTAATAAAACCTTTTCAAAAACACATTTTTCTAAAACAGCAATAAAACCCTTTTTATAAAAAACATTTATAAAAACATTTTTATATAAAAGCTTTTTAAAACTCCTTTTAAAAATATCCCAACACTCTTAATATGAAATGTATATGAAACTTTAAAACATTATCTTACCAAAGTTCATATTGTTGGGCTTGAATGTTGAAGACAACTTGTAATTCAGATTCGTCTTTTGTAGATGCAATCTTCTCAATTCTTCGATGACTTGTAGCGGTATAAGACATAATTTATTATGATAGACTTATTAAAAATATGTCCTTACACTTGTTATATTTTCAGAATTGACAATAGTAACGGGCATCAATGGTGACAATCGATTTGTGAAATATAACATAATATTAGGGATGATTTGCAAAGTTATGAATTTATAATATATTTAATATTCTAATCCATCTGTTTGGATGATTTACAGAGGTAAGAACATCTCACCAATTTATTATATTTTGCTCACTATTTTGTCAAAAATCACATGATTATAAGTTGTACACTTATTTATAATTTTATACAAAATTTTAATCTACGAATGTGTGAAATACTTTTCACTATTGATACATGTATAAAGCATTTCATGTGAAATACCTTCAAGGTCCATCATCTACGAATGTGTGAAATACCTTCAAGGTCCATCATTTATCACTGCATATGCTTATATGCTCATAACTTGCAAGTCCATAAAGGAATGGTCCCGTCAATCAGTCATACAGTTGGCAATAAATTGATAACATCTACTATTTCTTACTATTATTATCGCGCATAAATTTTATTATAGAATTTGTGCTAATTTTGATTCATCATTGCTTCTCATATAGGCCTGGATAATGGAATTGTCTTCTCATGTGAAATTAATAGACATAAACCACATGCTGGAAGTTGGCTTAGAAGGATTTAAGGGACAAACAACACCTCAGAAGAAGAGTCTTAATCCTGACTTTGATATAGGAACAAACTTTAACGCAAACAATTGCTAAAGTAAACACTATGTTGCAATATTATACCAATGCATATTATGGAGTGGATTTTCATAATAGGAGTACCTCATGTTTAACTATGAATAGATTATGATGCTATATTGATTTTAGGAATTCAATATGAGACACTTGCATAAGTATAGGTGAGGCCCGTGATTGATTTAATGCATTTTCCCTTCTTTTCTGTTTTGTCATGCAGAGCACCTATGTCGAGAACACAATGTTAGTGGAGAATGCAAGCGATTATGGTCACACTCATTTGTCCGAGGTCGAGAATATCTTTAGTTTCCCACGCCTATTAAACCTTATATTCTACCCATCCTTGTAGACTCTTACGTAGGTTTTTATTTATTATTTTTCTACAGGATTATCAGTTATCCAGATAGATTTGAGAACAAAGAAATTCTCTTGATCCACTTTCTACTCGTTATCAATTATATATGGGTTTCAACGTCAAAAAGAGAAAAAGGAAAGGTATAATATTGCCTCTTTCTTCCATTATATTCTCTTTGGGATTATGGAGTATTTGTTAAATTATCTCTCTTACTGTATTCTCTTTCTTCCTTTTTTAGTTTTTATTATCGTATTCCTGTGATAAATAACGAGCTTCTATTATTTCAAACTGTTCATAGTAATGGTTTAATTTTATAAAGAAGAAAATTTAATTAGTTTCGTTCTGTGGAATTCAGGTGCATAGATTTTATTGCAAGGGAGATTTCAAGCTGAATACCTAAAGTGATATGCATTCGAAGTTTTCTTTGTGTTTTAACAATGCAATGAGTGAACCAACTAATTATTTGTTAGTTTATTTTTAGTTCTGAATTATTGGATGGCTTTTTTTGCCTACTAACTAATTCTTACGCTCTTTTTCATTGCAGGCTATAGAAAGAGCAAAGGAATATCCTTTCCACTGTGTAGTCCATAAAGTAATGGTCCCCTCAATCAGTCATACAGTTGGCAATGAATTGATAACATCTACTATTTCTTACTATTATTATCGTACATAAATTTTATTATAGAATTTGTGCTAATTTTGATTCATCATTGCTTCTCATATAGGCCTGGATAATGGAAATGGCTTCTCATGTGAAATCAATAGACATAAACCACATGCTGGAAGTTGGCTTAGAAGGATTTAGGGGGCAAACAACACCTCAGAGGAAGAGTCTTACTCCTGGCTTTGATATAGGAACAAAGTTTAATGCAAATAATTGCTAAAGTAAACACTATGTTTCAATATTATACCAATGCATATTATGGAGTGGATTTTCATAATAGGAGTACCTCATGTTTAACTATGGATAAATTATAATGCTATATTAATTTTAGGAATTCAATATGAGACACTTGTATAAGTATAGGTGAGGCCCGTGACTGATTTAATGCATTCTCCCTTCTTTCCTATTTTGTCATGCAGAGCACCTATGTCAAGAACACAATGTTAGTGGAGAATGCAAGATATCATGATCACACTCATTTGTCCGAGGTCAAGAATATCTTTAGTTTCCCACGCCTATTAAACCTTATATTCTACCCATCCTTGTAGGCTCTTACGTAGGTTTTTATTTATTGTTTTTTCTAGAGGATTATCAATTATACAGATAGATTTGAGAATAAAGCAATTCTCTTGATCCACTTTCTACTCGCTATCAATTACAGGTGGGTTTCAACATCAAAAAGAGAAAAAGGAAAGGTATAATATTGCCTCTTTCTTCCATTGTATTCTCTTTGGGATTATGGAGTATTTGTTAAATTATCTCTCTCACTGTATTCTCTTTCTTCCTTTTTTTAGTTTTTATTATCGTATTCCTGTGATAAATAACGAGCTTCTATTATTTCAAACTGTTCATAGTAGTGGTTTAATTTTATAAAAAAGAAAATCTAATTAGTTTCGTTCTGTGGAATTCAGGTGCATAGATTTTATTGCAAGGGAGATTTCAAGCTGAATACCTATAGTGATATGCATTCGAAGTTTTCTTTGTGTTTTAAAAATGCAATGAGTGAACCAACTAATTATTTATTAGTTTATTGTTAGTTCTGAATTATTGGATGACATTTTTTTGCCTACTAACGAATTCTTACATTCTTTTTCATTGCAGGACATAGAAAGAGCAAATGAAGATCCTTTCCACTGTGTAGTACGGGATGTGAATGGATGAAGAAGTCTTAAAGCCCTCTTTTGTTACAATATGCCTGTACCGGAGGAGATAGTTGAGGAGCCAAATTCTTTATCCTTGGCTAGAAAAAGCATTGGAGATGCATTGAGCTTTGTTTAAAATTTGGAACCATTTTTTGTCTATGATAAACATTTGGTTATTTACCCATTTTTTATGCTCTTAATATTATCAAAATTATATCTTATTAAATAATTATGCCAAAATTTTGGACTTACATTCTTCCCATTTTCATATACACAGGAATTGATGTGTGTTTTCAACGATCCTCTTCTTTCCATCGGCCACGACTCAGAAGCTGATCTGGGCACCCATAACCTTGATAGTTGTAGCCCTCAATATGTTGTTGCTTCTTCTTCGAAACCAAAGCTCTCAATACGTTGCAACCTTCAATATGCTATTACTTGTTCGAAACGAACCCAAAGCCTTAATATGTTATTGTTGCCGCCAACGCTCACTCATTCTTTCATGCAGGTAATCTCCCTCGCCTCCTTAACACATACGTGGCATCATAAGTAATAGCTCAAACAACCAATAACATCACAAGTAATAGCTTAATACGTGCAATGTCACATGGGATTATGCGTGTCATCTCCATTTGTGCAATTTTAATAGAAATTTAAGCTCAATATTTTCTTTACTTCTTAGAAGTTTGACTGTCGTGATTTCTGTTTTAACTGGGGTCTGATCTAATAACCTTTAGCTCTCTCTTTCTCCTCAAGTATTGGGTTTATTTTCAAGCTGATCTTTTTTTTATATATAGGTTATTTTCTTATTTTTTACTTTTATTGTCAACAATGTTATAACCTCAACAAAATTATAATCATTTTGGCTTTTATTTAAGGTCTTTCAGTGTTTTCGATTTTAGGGATTTGAGGCTGAGATTCCAACGAGCTCGGTTCTAGATCCAAGATCTTATGGAGGTATTTCCCGTCACACGCTTTCTTTGTATATCACTCCCCTATATTATTTTAGTGCTCTTTTTTTGCAGATAAAAGGTACACTCCCATCCGGCTTCTCCGTGTTTTTTGGACGTTGAGCAAACAACTGGATAAAAGGTTCACTACCACCGATCTTAGGAGAGACCCAATCAAGATCAAACAAATCATAAAATCCTAAGAACAGAGACACGCCGTAAACCACATCAGGCATCAAGGAAACCACAATATAATTGTTACAGCAGTGTGAACTAATAAACAAAGTAGAGAAGACCAAAGAAACCACCAACAGTTTACAAATTAGTCACCCCATTTGTGGTTTTAATTTCATTCCAAACTATGTTTCAATGGTCTCCACTTCACTTATTAATTGGTGTTTTATTTTAATGTTTTTTCAAGTGTGTTTTTATATTGGGTTTTGCAGATTTAGTAAGCTTGCGCCACTAAACAAAGTTGTAACTACAAGGGTCACGCCGATTAATGAATGTATTGTAACTTCTATTGTAAATGCACACTTATATTTGTTGAGTGACTTATCTTATTTTCTTTGGATGTTTCTGTGTTTTGAATGTGGTATTTTATCATTTTTTGTCGTGGTCATCTCTCTCATTATAAAAGCTATAATATTGGGCATAAGACTCAAAGTAAGTAGGAGCATCTGGAATTCTTTTGATCTATTATTGGGCACATGGGGGCACAAGACAAAGTAAAAGTTTGATATACTTTACCTAAATTGAAATGATAATATTGAATTTTGTTTTTTTTAACAAAAGGTAGACTCATACAAATAGTTTAGCTAACAATATCTTTTAAAGAATTTTTAAATGAGATCATTATTAATTTTTTCATATAATTGTTATAAATCTTTATGTGTTATGTAATAAATCTTTTTGAATTAAGTATTGGCGTTATTTTCACGAATTGAGTTAAATTTGGAGTATTTTTTAAGTATTTTGTCTTTCTTAAATAAGGTGGGTAGTTTCATAAATAAATGAAACTCCCCAAAAAATTTAAATTGTTTAACACTATATGTATTATATTTAAAATTGTATAACTTAAATTATATATGACTTAACACTTTGTTTTGTTGGGGGAACGAAATTGTTTTCGTTTCGCAATTATGTACTCTGAAAAGTTTTGTTATTTTGTGATCACGTATTTTTTGGAAATTTTCGTCGTGCCTTCTGGAACGAGCATACTCTAGTATATATATATATATATATGTGTGTGTGTGTGTGTGTGTGTGTGTGTGTGTGTATGAACAATTTGGTACGTATATATATCTATGCATGTCGTGTGTGCCTTGTGTAGTTCGGCAAAGGCAGCAGATATGGTCGAATACCCCTCCACCCATTATATCTTCTTCTTCCAATAGTGTGTGTGTGTATATATATATATATATATATATATATATATATATATAGAGAGAGAGAGAGAGAGAGAGAATCATAAGTGGACTTAAAAATCAAACTTTTTAATGGACCTTAACAAAAAATACCTAACAACCCATTAATTTTAATTCCTATAGTGTAATTGGCTCACGCCAGCGGCAATGGACACGCATGTGACCCGAGACCCCCTTACCCCCCACCCCCTACCCCTACCATAGCAAACCACCAGTTAAAAAAATTAAGTTGCTGGAATGTTTACTCATGGGTAAGGGTTGCCATGGTGGGGGTGCTCGCGGGGGGGGGGGGGGGGGGGGGGGTTGTTGTAAAAAAATATTTGATCGACATGCGCGTCAATTGCCACTGGCGTAGACCAATTACAACATAGGAATTAAAATTAATGAGTTGTTAGGTGTTTTTTATTAAGGTCCATTAAAAAGTCCGCTTTTTAGGTCAACTTGTGATCCTCTCTCTCTCTCTCTCTCTCTCTCTCTCTATATATATATATATATATATATATATATATATATAACTCTCTCTAGAGAGAGAAATAGAGAGGATCTAAAGTAAACCAAAATAATGATCTATTAATGAACTTAATAAGATATTAAAAAATGACCCTATCAATTTTAATTACTTGTTGTAATTGGTCCACGCCAGAAACAACGGACACACTTGTTTTTTTAATACACACACACACCTGACAAGCCTTACCCTCCCAACCCATCTACCATCAGTTATCGAATTTGAGTTTGGTAGCAAGTTTAGGGTTTGAAATCGGGTCAAGGACTTGGGACAGTGGGTTTGGAATGGTATATATCAATGGACGAGGGGTCGGTGGGATTGGAATGGTATATAGCAACTCCGACGGGTTTGGGAGCAGGTTCAGGTCTTGGTCAGGGAAATGGGGTTCAAGGCTTTCAAACCGGGTTTAGTTGATATGGGTCAAGGGTTGTGGATATTTGGGTGTAGGTTGGTAATGGGTTAGGGTCAATTGGTTTCCGAGTTATGGATGTCGACAGGTGGTATGTTGGCCAGAGGTTTATGGTCGCAGGCTTAAGGGGGTCGGTTAAGAGCTTTGTGGAGTTGAGACTGTCGTCGGAAGTGGGACCTTGGAGGTGGGTTGTTGATCGGGAGATATAAGGCAGGTGGATTTTGTTAATGGAGCTTTTGGATCGCCTGGTTGAGGGAAATGGCAGGGGTTATGGAGTTGGGTCATATTTCCATGGAGGATAACTGATGGCAGATGGGTTGGGGGTAAGGTTTTTCGGGTGTGTGTTTGTATATTTAAAAAACATGCCTGTCCGTTGCCACTAGAGCAGGCCAATTACAACAAGGAATTAAAATTGATTGGGTTATTTTTTAATATCTTATTAGGTTCATTAAAAAGTTCAATTTATATATATATACTAGCGTATGCCCGTGCCTGAAGGCACGAAGAAAATTTTCCACAGTACGTAATCGCAAAACGGCAAAAAAATTTCAAAGTATGTAATAGCAAAACGCAAAAAAATTCAAAGTGCATAATTACAAAACCACTTAGGCAAGGACAATACGAATCCAATGTGTCCAAAATTGCCTCATTTCGATTTATGGTTGAAAAATTATGGCATTTCTCCCAAAACATACTATTTTAACTGAAATAGAAAGTATTAAGGCAATTCAATGAGCGCATAAAGATCTAACTATTTAAGAGTTCACAGTCACATAACATATTCTTATATTCATACTTTGTCTTCACTAACTATTGTGATCCCCGAGAAGGTGTAAAGAAGTAACAATCTCACTATAACATGTATGAACCAATATACAATAAATCCATGTGTACAAATATTATAAGTTAATGAATCTTTAAATCGATGAAATATATTTATGCGTACAATGTACATGTTAAAAAAAACAAATAGCGATCACTTTAATTATTCCCAAGACTCTGGTTATATGTCTAATACTCGTAACATGGGAAAACAAAGAACAAAATGCATAAAACAACGAAATCTACTTATTGCCAGTTAATGTTTCGGAGCATCCAATTACCCACACTGTTGTCATCAATTGCTTTCTTGGTTGTAATCACATCATAGGTAGGAACACTATTATTATTAGCATCTCCGGCCCAATGTCCTCCAACATCAGGTGGGAAAGTCATTGATCATCAGGATGGGCCACCTGAACTGATCCATAGAGTCCAACTTCTATTTCCATACCATAATGAATGTGGTGCGAAAACACCCTGTGCTATAAAATGAATCAAATCATGGTAATTAGAATTGGTGGCGAGGAAATAGGCAGAACAACCTTCATCTCTGCCCAAACAGATCTGCGAAACAGCGGGAGAGAAAGTTCAAATCATCAAAATCCACATAATTTAAACTCACCGCTCTTGAATATGAAATCATACAACAATAAACATCCAAAATAACAGGCCATTGGGAAAAAAAAGCACAACTAAATATCTTTCGATGAAAAACTAAAACCTTACAATTAGTACGTTGAGGGCATTTTTGTGTATTGGTGCTTTAGATCTTTCCTTCATTCTAGTCACACAAATTCATGGATATGAATCCCGAGCCAAATCTCTGTCAATAGACAAAAAGAAACAATATAAATAATCAACTCAGTATGAATAATCAACGGAATTGGCTATAAACACATAAGTAAAAAATCATTCTCCTCACCTTGCCATTCAAACAATCCTCTAGCTTGCCTACACCTACTGATATACTTCGTAGCATCTCCAGTCCAAAACCAATTGTACCTATTATGACCTCGACCCAAGTTATCCACCTTCCAATTAATCCTCCCCTATCACCTGTCACACAACTCCCTGCCAATGCAGGTCTACCCCGACAGCTTACCCCACCTACTATGACTCGACCTGTCCATCAAAGTCTTGGCAGCTCTCTACTGAGGCAACCTACTACTGCTACGCCATTCCACATCCCCTCAAATCATGTTTCTTCTCAGTCCCCTACTACCCCTACCTGTCAAACAATACCAAACCCTAGTGTTTCCAATCAAGATGGTTTACATCTCGTGGTGGACCTTAATACCTCACCCTACACATTAAGCCACCCCACCACTACGAACTACTCATCTAATCACCACCCAATGCAAACATGATTCAAACTCAAACAACAACAACCTCCAATCAGTTCCTTACTACTGCTGCTACTCATTCTGATCCACAAATAGTTTCAAGAGTGGGTAAATGACTTCTAGCCACTGATGTGCAATAGAAATGAGAAAACACATGAAGCACCTGCTTCTCTTGGGGTAGAATGGCTACTGCTGCTGCTTTAAGGGCCTAGAACGGCTGATGTTGTCGGTGTAAGGGCCTACTGCTGCTGCTTTAAGCAGGCCTAGAACGGTTGCTGACATGTGCTAACCCATGGCCACCACCGATCGATCTGCGATTGGGCCAGAAATGAATGGACCACCTCTTGGAGGTCGTAGATGCTCCCACAATCGTAAATTAACTTCCAACAAAAATTGACATGCTAAAAACCTGTGCACATCAAGTTATATAAGGCAGTTTAGTTGCAAAAAAACATGGACCTCAAAAAACAATACCGAACAAAACAGACATTACACTAAGGAGACATACATTACCAACACTGAACATACATAGATTACTGATGTTGAATTGACATACATTATTTCCCATTAGTGCATACACATTGATGATCACTCGAATAACTTTTTAAGAAAGTCGGATAACGTTTGATAAGATGATATGTTGTTATATATAATCTAAAACAATCCATAAACATATTATATATAACAACTAATATGTTGTTATATATAATCTGTATAACAGCACCTGCTATACATATTATAAAGAACAACATATTAGTTGTTATATATTATATGTATAACAACAGGTGCTTGGTTATAGAGAAAAAAAACAGAAAATGCAACTCCAAACTAAAGAATAAGGGTATTGCTAGAACTTTGAATTAGGATGGATAGGGCTACAGAAAACAGAGGGGCTCACATTTGCTGCTGTGTATGTTACCTAAACCTCCAAATTTTGAACCAGAGAAACCTAAAATAAGTAAGTCTGTAAGAATAAGGGTACGTGCAAGAAGTAGATCAATCATTACTTACATATATAAATCCAAAATAACCAAGCTCCTCATAATGTATCATTCATTACTTACATATATAATTTTGAACTTCAATTTCCCAATATGTATAAATACTAAATAGTCTATGTATGGTCCAAAAATTTATAAGAAGATCATAATAGGAAAATTACTATAAGAAGATGAAGAAAAGATTATACTAATTACCGACTTGAGGCATTACTGACATGATACTATTACTGACTCGAGGCATTAATGACTTGATACTATTAAGATCATACTATTACTTACTTGATAATAATAAATCAGCTAAATTATAAGTATCTAAAAGTTTACCTTAAATAAAGTCAAAATAATAAAGTAAGTATGTTTATTAAATCATTGAGGCATATATTTTTGCAACAACGTTCATCCTTTAAAATTCAAACTGCAGAAATCCAAAGTGTTTAATCAATCAATGTCAATCCTTATAAACTCTTTCTTACCTCCTGGACAAACCTAGGGCATACCAACAAAATAAAAGATATGGTTGAAACAAAAGTCTCAATAATTTATAATTTCATAAACAACCAACGAATACATTAGTACCTAAAAAATTAGCAAAAACAACCAACGATCACATTAGTACCTAAAAAATCAATAAATTGGTTGGTATCTCTTCAAACCTGTTCAACAACTGTTCTTCCATTAATTATGCTTCATGATGAACTCTATATGGTTCTCCTATGTCAGATAGTTAAAGCATTTAACCCATGAGAAGTAAGAAATGCCTTGAATCAGACGACAAGTAAGAAATACCAGATGAGCATATCTAAATCACTATGTGTGCTTGTACATTAAAAATTACTTCATATCTAAATGGAGAATCATTAATTCTGCTCATATATTAAAAATTACTTCTGAAAAGTTCGAAATATGAATATGAAAAGTCTTACCCCTTTATTTGTTTTTTTTTGCAAAAACATCACAAAATAGTCCCCAAAGGGGGTCTTTGCAACAAAGGATTATTTGAACATAATATTTGCAAAACCATTAAAGTCTGGGATTTTTTTACACTCTCCCATAAATATATGATAGATTCTTTCATTTTTTGTTATTTTTCTGCAAATACCCCCTATGTATCGCTCAAAACCTCCTGTAATAGTTCCCTATAAAAGGTGGTATTGGCAACAAATAGGTTACTTGGACATACAAACCATGCTAGATTCTTACATTTTTTGTTCTCTTGATGGTGACCCTACTAAGAGCTATAACAGGCTTCATGCCCAGCTTCAACATTGCCTTGCGACTCTTCTTCTCACTTCAACTCTGCTTAGAACTCTCATTGGCACCTGCAATTTATTCGTCAATTAATGATTCTACAGATAACAATGGTCAGAAATAAACATACATTACATATATGATCGAAGAAACTTTCCAAACCAATACCTTTATGGAAACCCCTAAAAACTAAACTTGGAAATTAAAACTCATATTCAAACAGACAAAACAATAAAGAACCAAAAATAAATACTAAATGAATAGCTTAAAACGTAAATAAGAATAAAAAAAATAAATGCCAGCAAGCCCTAAAACCCTAAAACCCAATACGTGAGATGCTTTGAATGAAAAAACCACACCTAAAAGAAATTAACCCAAACCATAGTTGTAATCTCAGATGAACAAAATTATATACCTGATAAACAAACAAAAAATTGAGCTGGTAGTGCGAACTATAGTATATACCTGATAAACAGACTAAAAATCGAGATGATAGTTGTTAGATTTTGGTTCGATCTTTTGTAACTAATAAAAAACCATCAATAGTTGCTATAAAAATCGACCCAATGTTGACAAATATGATATTATCAAAGGAAGCTATCTAAATAACTAACCAAGAAATGAAAAAAAGTTGAACAAAATTATTTACTTGATAAGTAAACCAAAATTGAGTTGAATGTTGCTACAAAAATTGACCCATCATTAAAAAATCATCAATAGTTGCCACAAATCAAACCATAAATGAACAAATGAACAAACCCTTGTTGGATCTAGAAAACACTTGTACCCAGGGGGAGTGTGCATATGAGGGTGGAGATACCTATAGAAGTGCATGAGAGATAGATAGATAGATAGATAGAGAGAGAGAGAGAGCGACGTCTACGACAGCAGCGACATCGGCGGCAGCAGTGACGTCGGCGGTAGGCATCATTGTGGACGGCAGGCGAGTGAGAGAGAGAATGTGGGCGACGGGTTTGAGCGCGAGGGATATCGAGAAAGAGAGAGGGGGTGTGTGGGTAAACTCATAGTGTTTTACCAAAATGCCCCTCTTTTTTAATTAAAGTGTAAGTTTAATAAGGAAAAAAGAGTGGGAAACCAAATAATTGAGGGGTATGTTGGTAAAAGGAAAGTAGATCTGATCTCAACCATTAAAATGTGTAAGGAGGTGGCATCGATTCGCACCATTAAAAATGTGTATATTTTCAAAAACCAAGCTATCTTATTATATATATATATGTGTGTGTGTGAAAAATTTGGTGTATATATATTGTATAGACTGTGTATGGGTATTGTGTTTTGGCCATGCTAGGTTGCTATGGCCGAGAATGATAACCCCTAACATGCTTCCCAGACCCACTTCTTTCTTCCTTCTCTATCTATATACATGCATATATAAACCTCGCATAGAAATAGATTGTAAAGGGAGAGATAAATATAAACATATTATGGAGAGAGGGGAAACATAAAATATAGATATTTTTATCGGTGCGTGTCTTATGTGTGTGTGTGTGAGAGAGATAGAGAGAGAGAGAGATAGAGATAGAGATAGATAGAGAGAGAGAGAGAGACTTTTATCCTTTTAAATTTGATTTCGTTATTTTTAAATGGTATTTTAGTCGATATTATGTACTATATATTATCATTGTAAATGATTTATTGACTTTTTTGCCAAATTCATTTTTCTTTTTATATAAATATATTATATTTTGTGAGAACTAAATATATATCGAGGCCTATCAAACGACCATGTGAGCTAAGTTTGGGGTTATTTAGGTTTTACCAAATTTAATTTGATCTCACTTGGATCAAACTTAACTCATAAATATAGGAGGCTTCGGTCATGATTCGAGCAAACCCAAAATTACCTTTTACTAATAAAACAACATGTTAAGAGTTTGATCTAAATTATGTTAACTTTTTATAATGCTTAAATATTATATGTGAAATCAAAAATTTAATTTCTCTAAACCACAATAAATAAAAACAATCATTGCCTAATATCGTACCATTATAAATTTTAACACTTTGTTAGATGATTTTCTTTGCCCGGAGAACGATAAGATTGTATTATTGACAAGAATAATATAGTAATATAAAGATAATTTTTTTTCAATATAAACTAATCGTACCCTAATTTTTTTGCTTTAAAATCGTGACCATGAGGATTGAACATAGTCATGCACACAAAATTATTTTTTTGTTGAGACGCACCAAAATGATCAAATATCAAACTCATGTGCACACCACCCAATCAAGGTTGTTCACACAAGGGTTTTTTGAGCCCGATCACACACACATGTGTGTAATAAATTATAAGTACACACCTAAAAGCCACGAATTTATACCAAAAGAACATCAACACAATAAATGGTTTAAAAACATTTTTAAGTAACAAAGTATGTGCAAAAATATGGGAATCCTCATGTTACCAGGACAATTACCTTTATTTATAATTCTAACTCGAGTTCATTTGAAATATAAAGACAATGAATAGTCTGGTAGCTTAGGATGAATGGTACCAAAAAGGAATATAAACTTTTACACATAAAAAAATGATTATGTTCCTAATTTACAAAGGAAACAACTTAAACTCTAAAAAATTCTAGAATATAAATATGCATTTTAAGATCCTTTTTTTTTTGTATCCATCCCCCTCCCCCCATTTATAACATAACTAGAAATGAGTCTTATCCCATAACCTAAAAGACTATATGGTATACTAAAAATATACAAACTCGATACAATAGACATTAAATCTCCTAAGAGTTGGAAACACATAATTTGATCTGTAAAATCCTTTAAATCTGAAATCAAAATAATTAATCATAACATTACTCCCAATTGTCCAGGACAATACGGGCACAGTGA